>JABUQX010011347.1:0-17500 GCA_015478945.1 Trachelipus rathkii | reverse complement strand
TTTTTAAATATGGGGAAGGCGACACGCCATTGAATAATTTTTTCGGTAAACGACTTTTAAATAACATTTATTGAATTATTTAAAACCTTACCGTTTCGGTGCTCCTCACGAGTCTCTTTCACGACCGATCGACGGCGAGCGTTATCCTCGTTATTCGGAAGCGCGAACGTCCATTCGTCCAACATCCAATGGGCCGCCGAAGCGCCTTTCTTGAGAGAGAATTTAAAACACGTCCGCTCAGCACCACTTCGAAAATAAACTGACTCTTCTTCTTCGGAATTCGCCCTCGTATAGTCGTCGCGTTTCACGAGGGCGATGAGCGAACTCGTTGAAGACGATAGACTCGACTGATAAATTTCAATTTTTTTGGCGGCAATTTCAATCACGATCTTTAAAAAAAATATAATTGTATAAATTTACTTATTACTGCATAATTTTCAATTTTGAATATGGGCAGCGGCGCGTCTTTCTCGAAAAAGAAATATAAAACACATTCGCTCAGCACCATTTCCAAAATTTGTTTATTAATAATAACAGATTTTACTTAAATAATTTTTAAATCTAAAATTTAAGAAAAACTTTAAAAAAAACTCACCCAAGGCGAAGATTTCCTAAAATGGAATGCCACGACGAATTCGTTGATATTATATTTCACCGCGCCTTCTCCATTCGTCCAACATCCTATGCCCGCTGAAGCGCCTTTCTTGAGAGAATTATAGATCACGTCCAGTCAGCACCGCTTCCAAAATAAACTGAATCTTCTTCTTCGGAATTCTCCCTCGTATATTCGTCACGTTTCACGAGGGCGATGAGCGAACTCGTTGAAGAAGATAGACTCGACTGATAAGTTTCAATTTTTTTTGCCGCCAATTTCAATCACGATCTTTAAAAAAATATATATAAATTTATATATTACTGCATAATTTTCATTTATGAATATGGGGAGGCGGCGGCGCGGCTTTCTCGAGAGAGAATTATAAAACACGTCCGCTCAGCACCGTTTCCAAAATTTGTTTATTATTAATAATAGATTACTTAAATAATTTTTAAATCTAAAATTTAAGAGAAACTTTTAAAAAAACTCACCCGAGGCGAAGATTTAATAAAATAGAACACCACGACGAAATCGTTGCGATTTTTTTCCACCGCGTCTTCTCCATTCGTCCAACATCCTATGGGCCGCTGAAGCGCCTTTCTTGAGAGAGAATTATAAAATACGTCTACTCAGCACCGCTTCAAAAATAAACTGACTCTTCTTCTTCGAAATTCGTCCTCACATAGTCGTCGCGTTTCACGCGGGCGAAGGGTGAACTCATTAAGGAAGATAGATTCGTCTGATAAATTTCAATTTTTTTGGCGCCTTTTTCAATTATTTTTTAATAACTTTTATTTATTACTGCAACTTTTCATTTTTTGAATATTGGGCGGCTCCTTGCCTTGCATTAGTTTTTTCAATAAAAATTTTTTATATAACATTTATAAAAATTATTTTAAACCTTACCGTTTCGGTGCTCCGTTCACGAGTCTGTTTCACCACCGTTCGACGACGACGCGGGATCTACCGTTATTCGGAAGCGAGAGCGCGTCTCGCATTTCAAAGTAGGCCACGACGTAATTGGCGCCTTCTCCCTTCGTCCAGCATCCTATGGACCAACGAATCGACTTTCTTCCTAGATACATAAAACACTTTCGCTCAGCACTGCTTCCAAAAATTGTTTAATATGATAGATTTTTCTTAAATCAATTTTAAATCTAAAATCTAAGAGAAACTTTAAAAAAACCTTACCCAGGCGAAGATTTCCAAAAATAGAACGCCACGACGTAATCTATGCAATTTTATTCCACCGCGCCTTCTCCCTTCGTCCAACATCCTATGGGCCGCCGAAGTGCCTTTCTTCAGAGAGAATTATAAAACACCTTCGCTCAGCACCGCTTCCAAAATAAACAGACTCTTCAGCTTTGAAATTCGCCCTCGCAAAGTCGTCGCGTTTCACGAGAGCGATGGGCAAACTCGTTGAAGAAGATAGACTCAACTGATAATTCCAATTTTTTTGGCGCCTTTTTCAATCACAATCTTTAAAAAAATGTTTTTATATAAATTTACTTATTATTGCATACTTTTCATTTTTGAAAATGGGGCGACGGCTCGCCTTTCATTAGTTTTTCCAGGTAAACAATTTTTTATTATTAACATCTTAAATTATTTTTAAATCTAAAATCTAAGAGAAACCTTTAAAAAAAACTTACCCGAGACGAAGATTTCCTAAAATAGAATGCCACGACGTTCTCGTTGCCTTTTTTTTCTCACCGCGCTTTATCTCTTCGTTCAGCATCCTGTGCGCCTTTCTTGAGAGAGAGAATTAAAAAACACGTCCGCTCAGCACCGCTTCCAAAATAAACTGACTCCTTTTCTTCGGAATTCGCCCTTGCTTAGTCATCGCGCTTCATGAGGGCGATGGGAGAACTCATTGAAGAAGATTGACTCGACTTAAGTATAAGTCGAAGGTCTAAGTGCTAAAAAATAAAAAATCTCAAAGAAAATTATTCACAAAAAATTTTTAAGTCGAAATTATTTTTCGGAATTTGCACTTAGACCTTCGACTTATACCAGTTCCCTAAGCGGCGTCACTATATGACGTCATAATCGGTTTGACGATAGTTCGAGCTTAAGAAAATGGCATTTGAAAGCGTTCAGCCGCTTTTTCGATTCCCGTAAGGCGACACTATATTATAGTGACGTTTCGAAGGGAACCCAAAAACGACCTAACGTGATCGCGCGACAAATTTTAGGTATAAACTATCGCTTCAACCCGATATAGTGACGTTTGGAAGGGAATTGATATAAGTCGAAGGTCTAGGTATAAGTCGAAGGTCTAAGTGCTAAAAAAATAAAATTTCCCAAAGAAATTAACTCACAAAATTTCTTTAAGTCGAAATTATTTTTCGGAATTTGCATTTAGACCTTCGACTTACACCAGTTCCCTAAGCGGCGTCACTATATGACGTCATAATCGGTTTGACGATAGTTCGAGCTTAAGAAAATGGCATTTGAACGCGTTCAGCCGCTTTTTCGATTCCCGTAAGGCGACACTATATTATAGTGACGTTTCGAAAGGAACCCAAAAACGACCTAAAGTGATCGCGCGACACCTTTTAGGTATAAACTATCGCTTCAACCCGATATAGTGACGTTTCGAAGGTCTAAGTATAAGTTGAAGGTCTAAGTGTTAAGTCGAAGGTCTTAAGTGCTAAAAAATAAAAAATCTCAAAGAAAATTATTCACAAAAAAATTTTTAAGTCGAAATTATTTTTCGGAATTTGCACTTAGACCTTCGACTTATACCAGTTCCCTAAGCGGCGTCACTATATGACGTCATAATCGGGTTGACGATAGTTCGTAAGCTTAAGAAAATGGTATTTGGAAGCGTTCAGCCGCTTTTGCGATTCCCGTAAGGCCGACACTATATTATAGTGGACGTCGAGGAACATAAAAAACGACCTACGTGACGCGCGGACACCTTTAGCGTAAAGCTATCGCTTCAACCCGATATAGTGACGTTTGGAAGGGAATTGATATAAGTCGAAGGTCTAAGTGCTAAAAAATAAATTCTCCCAAAGAAAATAATTCACAAAATTTTTTTATGTCGAAATTATTTTTCGGAATTTGCACTTAGACCTTCGACTTATACCAGTTCCCTAAGCGGCGTCACTATATGACGTCATAATCGGGTTGACGATAGTTCGAGCTTAAGAAAATGGCATTTGAAAGCGTTCAGCCGCTTTTTTGATTCCCGTAAGGCGACACTATATTATAGTGACGTTTCGAAGGGAACCCAAAAAAGACCTAACGTGATCGCGCGACACCTTTTAGTATAAACTATCGCTTCAACCCGATATAGTGACGTTTGGAAGGGAACTGATATAAGTCGAAGGTCTAAGTATAAGTCGAAGGTCTAAGTGCAAAAAATTTTAAAACTACGATAGCTACATATTCACAAAATTTTTTTATGTCGAAATTATTTTTCGGAATTTGCACTTAGACCTTCGACTTACACCAGTTCCCCTCGTATCGCCATCGCGTTTCATGGTGGGCGATGGCTGAATTCGTTGAAGAAGGTAGACTCGATTGATAATTTTCAAATTTTTTTGGCGCCAATTTCAATCACAATCTTTAAAAAAAATGTTTTTATAAATTTAATGACATTTTAGAAGATTTTTAAACTTTTTTAATATCGTGAGTTTTTAAAACGCCATTCAGCTATACGTAATGCTTTTTTTCATGAAGGGGTTGGGCGAACTCGCTGAATATTTTTTATGTAGACCTTGAAGCTAACCACGTCGGTCGAAGAGAATTCGCTTTCACTCTCAAAATACGTTTGATCGTTGTTTTGAGAATTTTTAACTTTTTCTCGGCGTTGTTTTCAACTCTTCGAGTGCGGAATTTGAGAAAACTCTTCCATCTCCATACCGTCTATCTATATTGATTTTTAAATTGCTGATTAAAATTATATTTTAGATTTAACATAAAAAGTGAATATAATTTTTAATTGATCTATAATAATTACGATAAATGAAAATAAAAGCTCATATATAATCTCGGTAATCGAAAATTTTTATTTTCGCGAACATTTTTATTCATCCGAACGATGGAAGAGGCAGCAGCAGCAGCAGCAGTCGTTTCGCACCCATATTTTACAATTGCTCTCCTTAAGTAATTCAAACAGGCTCCAAAAAACGATGGAAAAAAAAGAGAGGATTTGATAACAAAATATTCAAATTTCGTACGAGGCGATAATTCGAGAAAGCGGCAAAAGGTCCTTCGCTTGAAAGAAAACAAATGCGAAATTGATTTCAATAGCTTATTTCTTTCGAATAATTGGGGGGCGATAGAAAACCTCCCTAATAATTCTGACCGCGATGATATCAAATGGTTGTGTCTTTCTAAAGCCGAACGTCGAGAAAGGGTGAAAAGATTATGTCCTCTTTTTTACAGACACAATGAAAACACAGAAAAATTTATCTCCGCACACAAAATTCAAATTTTAAATTTAGCCGTAGAACGCTCATTACGTCATTTGCGAAAGAACAAAAAGGAGCGAGATTATTTTCCATTTTCTGAGAACGATGAAGTATATTTCAACAATATTAAAGAAAGAGGCTATTTTAAAAGAGAAAAAAGCGACCTTGATAAATCTTATTGGAATGCTGACATATTTAAGTCGTCTTTTTCTAACGAAATTTACGATCAGGAAGAAAATAAAGATTCATCCCTATATTTAATAATTCCGTCGTCTTTAGAATCTAAGGGCGTCGCAGAATTTAATTTTAAATTCTTTACGGATGAGGATTACGATGAGTGCGAAAGAAAAACAAAAGAGTATTCGGCTGAATAAAATTCCGATCACTTGGAGTCAAATTTTACAAAGTTGCGTTGAGGAAATTTCGACTACTTTTCGTTCAGGAAAACTTGATGACGAAGATATTGATTTATCGAATTTAATTTGGATTATGACTGGAGAAATGTTTGATGCATCAAATTGCGGGAGGAGCCAAAAAAGAAGTCGCGCCCAACGAAAGAGAAAAAATTATTTCCAGTTAAAAACAAGAGAAAATTACGGCGATTTGTTTCTTTATAACGCCGTTTTGTATTTGTTAAACCCGAGTTGCAAAATATTTTCCACTTCTCCCCTGAATTACTTTTCGCTCAAACTATTTTTTTTTCTTCGGTCGTACTACGTAAAACCAAATCGGTACGTCAACGAGTTAAAGGCTTTCAATGAATCGTATACGGTTTGGCTGCTGAGAGACGACGTCCTTAAATGTTTATTCAAGCGCATGATCGCTAAAGAAGTGAATAACATTAGCAGTTACAAATCGCACGAAGATAATTTAGTAAAATGCCCAGCTTTTCCGTTAATGACTTCATCGATTTTCAACGTGTTAAAAAGGAAGCTAATCGCTTTAGATAACGCTCCTCAAAATTGTTTTAAAGAGGAAATGAGTCGGAAATGTTTAGTCGTTATCGAAATCTTCCTGGGTTTGGTATACGGTCTTAATTGGAAATGGATTAAAGATTTATCTTTTAACGAGGTTTTAAATTTGATTTTAGGAGTGCCTTCCGACGATAAATTACCCGCACCGCACGTCCTCGGACTCCCTTCATCGATCCTCTATTTATTGGGATGCGATCCCATGAGTGTTACAGATTCAAGAGAAATTGCGACGATGATGAAATAGGTGAACGTTCAGATGAGAAATGGGAAAGTTTGCTCCATTACACGACGACAAATAGTAATGATAATAACAATAATACCAACGGCATTGCTTTTTCCTTCGATAAAGGATTATTTCCCTCGTTGACGGCGTTCTCTTCGAAATCACTCGCCGCGTCGTCGTCTTCGTCGTCCTCAATTTCAGAAAATTATCAAAACCTGAAATTAATATTTGAAGAAGCAAAAGTATCCATAGATCAGTTTAAAAATAAATTATTGCAAGAAAATGGACAGGAACTAATATTTCCTAAAATGGAACGAGCGAGTAAAACGTCGTTTGATACTACTGGGATGTCTTTTTTCAGAATATACGCTCAACATTCGACGTTTAATTTGTTATCGTTTGTGAAGAAAACCGACAATGGCGAGTATAAATTTTGTAACATAGGCGACATGGCGTTGATGGCATTTTTAAAATTGCGCGTTTTATCCCAAACTATAAATATGGAAAGTAAAAGTGTGTTATCGTGAATGCTTCAGCGAATTTATTTAAACTACTATTCAGGAAATCATTCGGGCGAGATATTTTTGAATCGCGAAATCCCCCACTTAATCTTTGGAAGATGTCACTGAAAAGAATTCTCGCAACTAAAAAGAAAGCTAGTAATTAACGATGATAAAGCGCAAATGCCCAAAAAGCGGCCGCCCTCCGAAAAGAAGAAGACGAATGCCAGGAAGTTTGATTCGACTGCGAAAACGGAGAGTGTTAGGGATTACAGATATAGAACTTTAGACATTTTGCAAAAATTAAATGACGATGGTTGGAATAAGGGTGAAAAATCTTTCAAGAGTGAGCGAAAAATGTCGAGTAAGGAATTTAAATACGATTCCAACATTCGCTCTAAGGACTTTCATCTAAATTTGCTAAGATTGACTTCATTGAAGTTTGTCTCAGCGACGTACCTTAAAATACACGCGGGCAATTACTTTCACCGAGACGTTTTAGAAAACAATTTCGTAAAAGAAATAAGCAAGGTAAAGATATTTTATTCGGATTTCACTTATTTTCATGGTGAGGTATCTGTACCGTCTTTTTATTTTTCCTCAATCTTCCCTCCAACCGAGAACGACGAGCAAATCGCCGAGAACGAAAAATAAATATGCGGGCGCGTGGAGGATTTATAGAAATTTTTTGAACGAAGATCGGAATGAACACATTTCACGTAAGCCATTACGTAAATTTTTTAATGACATGGGTTGAGCAATTATTTTCATCGAGACCGTCGTTTAGAAAGCAATTCCAACATTCGATCAAAAAAATAAAACCAATATAAGGAAAGAAAAAAAGCTTCAAATTTGCGATTGATGTTTATTAATCATCCAACGATAGTTTGTACAAATGTATTTTAACATATTATTGATTAATTAGGTGTATTTTTTTGCTTGTTTTATGCTTTCTTCGTGTTTAAATAAATTGTCAATAAAATCAATTTTTATATTTTTTTCCCTCTATTGTTTTATGTTGTATTCGAAACCGAACACGTATTTATATATCAATCACGCAAATGTAAAATCCAACGAGGGTTGAAGAAGACTTTTCTCGGTTTCTAAAAAATAACGAACATTCTCGAAATGTTTTTCACTCGAAAATACAGCACTTAAACGAGATGTTGCACGATATTTACATATTTCTTAGGAAAAGGGTAACCGATAAGAACACGTCGTTTAAGCATCGCAGAATGCGATTTTCCAATATGTATCGCCACCGCCTCTGCGGTAGTTAAAAAAATATTACCAGCATCAACAGATGACGGCTCTCGAGGGCGGTATCCGCGAAATCAGAAATTTTTTCTTTCGACAACGTCTAGATTAAATCAGCTTGCCTCGGTGAAACGAGTTCGGGAAACTCACGCAATGACTACCAACGACGTCAACAACATCGATCTTCTAGCGGTTTTGGAAAACTGGTCGGCTCGTCTGCTACAAAATATATAAAGTCTTTCTCCAAAAAATAAAGCGATATCTAGCACTGCGCTTTTCTGTACAAAGCATCAACAGCGACGACGGGTAGGCGAAGAAACTGTTAATTCGATGAAGACGACGACGCCGCGAAATCAGCGTGCCTTGACGAGACGATCTATAGTGAATTCGGCGTGCTTCTACAAAAGTAGTTACGGCGAATTCGGTAGATTCACAGCGATTCTGAAAACGATGACGGAGGTCGTTACTATCGATCTCGTAGTCGTAGCGTTTCGGGACACGGGTCGCCGTTTTTCCGCGGCGGTTTAACAAAGTCTATTTATATTTTTCCAAAAATCGAATACTCTCGCTTCGCGTTTAATGAGAGAGAGCGTCAACATTGACACCGGCCGAGTGAAACAACCACCATCCGATACACTAAAAAAAATATTTCCACGAAGACGCGACGAAAAAAGTTTCGCAGAAATTCAACGACGACGAAGTTATGGCAAAAGAATAAAAAAAAGATTCATCGCGCATAAAGGAAAGATTTATATAAAAAAAAACAAAATTATAAATATTTAACAATTTATTTGGTTTCGAAACATATTAAAAAACATTTCTTTTTTAAAATTTGGTAATATAATAAATATAAAAATAAAAATTGAGATAAAATAATTTATACTACTTCGCTACCTATAAATTTGGTACACTACCTTCGAGCGAATTCATTTTCTGCTAAGCACCTTTACGAGATTGACGTATAAGAAGAAGAGAAGAAGATCTTAGTTATGTCTATTAAAATAAAATTACGTCACTCTTTTACGATGAACATCGAGGAGAACGATAAAACTTCGAAAGAATCACAGGACATCTTCGAAAAAACTCGAGCAGATGTGGAAGACCGTGTTAAGCAATACCAAGACCAAAAAGCCTTTCCGTTAAAATGCGTTTCTATCACTAAGCCGAATGGATCCAACGCTTTGAAGATACATTCCAACGAATACGATAATAACCACCCCGATAAAAACAAATCGCGAATTGTGCCCTCGTTGGAGTGCTTGGGATCGAAACCCGATTTCGTTTCTCGATCAAATGTATGCGCGAAAGTTGATCCGAGTCTTTGCGTGATGTACAACGGAATGTTTTTTTGGGAATTTGATTTTTTGAAAGAAAACCCCCAACTCATAAATGTGCAAGATAGAAAGCAGTCAGAACTTCTTGTTTTCGATTACTTTTGCGATTTAGCCCATAAACTGAATCTCGAACTGAAAAAGATTTGCGAATCGAGTTCAACCCTTTACGAAGAAATATGTTTTTCGCAATCGGAACAGCATTATGAAAAGTTTTTCAATCAGTACAAAGCGAAAAGCAAAGATTTCCCCGTCATACCCGAAATAAAAATAAACCTCCTCAGGGAAGTACCGGTTTTTGAACCCGTCGATGAATACTCCCCGTTAGATTACGAAAAGTATAATCAGGAAAATATGAAAGAACAATGCGGCAACCAATATTTCGGTTACTACTTTTTAACGAAACACAATCTGCGAGGTCTAAAAATCGTGTTCTATATCAAAGGCACGAGCGACAATAACTACCTTTTATCTCTCAGAAATTTTAATCAGGCTTATAAGAGAATCGACCAGGCCATAAATTCTTGCGGGAAAGCTACCCGAGGGTTCAAATACGATAAAGACGGAACTAACAACGTTATGTTACCCCTGAATAGCAAAGCGGGAGGGAGCCCGTATGTCCCCGTTTTCCTGATCACGAAAATAAAATCGGTAAAACCCAAGAGCAAGAGCGGCAAAAACGACCAAAAGCGCCGCGAGTGTTTGAACGAAAAAGAAATCAGGCACGCTGACGCCGCTGATACTAACGCTGACGCTGACGCTGAAGTCGATGGAAACGATATCGATGGAGAGGCCGACGCTGATGCCGATGCCGATGGCGACGCCGACTCTGCAGGAGATGCTAGCCGCGGCGACGAAGCTAAATCTGATATCGAAGATGCCGCCAACTCAGAAGGCGATCCTAGAGGCGACGACGACGCAAAAACCGATGATTTCGCCCCCGCCGACTCTGAAGGCGATGCTAGCGGCGACGACGCTAAATCTGATATCGACAACGCCGCCGACTCTGAAGGCGATGCTGGCATCGACGACGCAAAATCCGATGATATCGACGACGCCGTCGACTCTGAAGGCGATACTAGCGGCGACGACGCTAAAAGCGATGATGGTGACGCCGGCTCTGAAGGCGATGGTAGAGAAGACGCTAAATTTGATGATGTCGATACCGACTCTGAAAACGATGGCAAGGACGACGCGAAAGCCGATGCCAGCGGGGGCGACGTACGATATCTCAAACGAGGCTGAAACGGCCAGGACGACGCCGCTGAATCTTTGATTGACAACGAGGACGATGTCAACGACGACGCTGAATCACATCCAGTTGGTACGAACGCCGATGGTGAAATTTTAATTGATTACGCAATTTCATCGAGAGGAGAACTTATCGAAAACACGGATGGTGGTGTAAAAAGAATAAGCGCGAGCGACGCTCAGAGGACTGAAGAAGAAGAAGAAGTTGGAAGCCATATTCTTCTTCTTTATCCCAACTCTATTTACACCAATATCGGTATATATACGAAGGAAACGTACCACCAGCTGGAGAAAAAAATCAACATCTTAGAGAAAACGAAGGCGATGCAAAACGAAAAATCGGATACGCGTTGGGATTTGGAAATGTATTTCAAAATTAAGCGTATGCTTGGAAAAGAATTTATTTTACAAAACCCTCTCATCGACTTTGAGCTAATTTGTTGTTATTTCGGTTTCGTTTTTTCCAATAAGGAGAATAACGTTTGCTTGTACCGAGAGGGAGCTAGTGAAGAAAGGGGCTACGAGATTTTCGCGAAGAAAATGTCTGATTTACAAAAGAGTATCGAAAGAGAAAGGAACAGCAGAAGCAAATCGGGTGAGAAAAAAAAGAAGAGCTCAAAGCGAAATAATAAAAATCGGAAAAGACGGGATGATATCGATGATGAAGAAAACGAGCTATCTCAAGAAGAAGAAGAAGAAAATGTGGGGCCATCGGAGAGAAAAAAGCGCGCGCTTCAGGATGAGTTGAGATCTAATAGCAAAATAATCAACCCGTCATTCGATTCTGATGTCGCGTCATTATCCTTAACGAATTTGGTGCTGGCTAACAGATTTTGCGTCATCTACAACATCGCGAATAACCCAGATCTATTTTTAAGTTTAATGAAAAGTAAGGGATATGTTTTCACGGGAGATTTCTCCGCTCTATCACTAGATCGAAAACTGAGAGAGGAAAAATTTTATGAGCGGTGCGCTGATCTGAAAAGATTTTGCGATGAAAATGCAATCGGTAGATTTTCGGTTAAAAAAATTTGTAAATCGTGCTTCGAGGTGTCGAAAAAAGAACTTTATCGAAATATAGAGGACGTCAACGATAAGAAAGATATGGAAAACGAACGAATCCCATTCTGTCACCTCGATCATCCTCTCGCGTCTTGTCACCTGAGTAATTTTTGCTCGAGAACGTTCGTTTCTCAAATCGGAAATATGTTTCCATCCTTTAAAATTTGCGATGGCGTTGAATCCGTCCACATCATTAAGGAAAACTTTTGCGTTCCGTTTAATCAATCCTTATATTTCCAACAAACCGCCGCGGAAAAAGGTCTGTATCGGAATTTATTCAATTGCGACCAGCATCGGGAAAGTGAAAAATTGTTAACTTTAGAATATAACGCATCGCTCGCGAATCTTATTAAGGGGCTGAATTATAATATTTGTTACAACGATATGCTTTCGCTTTGCGACGTGTCCCACTATATCGGTTTCATAAAAAGGAAAAACGCTGCCGAAGAAGAAGAAGATCTTGATCGGCATGAGGAGACCCCTTTGGCTATCTCTAACCCGAGGAAGGATATAGCGCGCTGCAAGTTGGAGGAAATAACGGAAAAATTAAACGCGAGGTTAACTCCGAAATTGATGGACGATTTACGGTGGTATTCGCATAGAACGTGGTCACAGAGGGGTTGGAGAAACTCGATTTTCGCAAACCGAACCGGCCTACACGCGGGTTTTGACTTCGAAGACCGATACTTTCAAATAATGAGTGCAATTCTTTTCGAAGAAGGGCTACTCACCCCGTTACATCTCAATCAAATGGTCGTCAACGTTAGCGGGTATTATAAATCTCTGGATAAATGTTTCGACGAGATTGGCGGTTTCGATAATATTTCTTCCGATAAAGTGGAGGAAGCGCCGAATGTATTAAATATCGTCGATAGGAATGAAAAGTTTGACGCCGGATTCTTTCCTAACTATGAAGAATCGAAAGGCTCGGAAAAAATTTCGAACGAAGAGTCCCGAACCCTAAAAGCAGGAAGGAAATTGATCGCGGAAATGGACGAATTGTATACGAAATTGCAAAAGCAGTTTTATCCAATAGTATTTAGCGAGATCAATTGGAACGAACAAATATTTTTCATGTGCGAAAAGGCCTGTAAAACCGACGTTTTCTCGTTTCTAACTCTTTCGGGAAAAATAGTCGTTAAGTACCTTCGTCTTCGAGGTGTTTTCGAAAATTTAAAAGATAAAGAACGAAGCGGTCTCGCGAAACAGTCCTTTTTCCGGAATATGTATGATAAATTTAAAAATAACAGGACCCAAGACGAAAAAGCTATTAGAGAATTCATCGTTGAAGACTCTTTCTTGGGGAAAAATTTTTCGAAGAACAGAGAGGATAATAATAATATCAATACCGCCCCCACCACCTACACCGCCGAGGAAAAGAAAACCGAATACGAATATAATTGCTTCATGACTTTCTGCGTATATTGGTGCTGGGCTTTCAACTACGTTAAAATGGAACACATGGCCGCGTTGGTAACTTTGAAAAGAATTTTGGAGAAAAATTTCGATTCTCTACTCCACGTTTGGGATGTCGTTATCGATTTCTCGGAAGTTAGCGTACTATCCAGGGAAAGCGAAACCGAAGATCTCGAGGAGCTCGTCAACGTTTTCAAAGCGAAGGTTTTTGGATTTATATATTTTTCGAAGGAAAGAGTCTTCGAATTCAAAAGATCTTTGATCATAGATTCTTTCGTTCATCCCGAAATCAACGATAGGTGGATTAAATTTGTAGAGAAATACGAATCGATGATATTAGGAGGTATAATCGTGAAACGGAAATTCATTCACCTTTTGTACATTCAACTTTGCACAGAGTACTGCCAGGTGTACGGCGCTCAACCTTGTTATACGCGTTTGGAGTCGATCGTAATGGACGAACACACACCTAGCTCGAAGTTAAGCGATGACGGTAGTAGGAGCGATCTCGACTCAAATTTATGGGATAACGACGATGCCGAGTGTTCGACTAACGATAGAGTTATTAATACCATTAAAACTTTGGGGCGTAGATTAAGAATCACTACAAATTTCGATTCTCGGTTGTTTTTGAAAAAAATTAAAGTGAAAGTCGAAACGTACAATAAGCAAATGAAAAAAAATGCGGGGTGCAAAGAAGAAGAGAGGCAGAGAAGTATCGCCAAAGGAATACATATCGAGTACAAAGCTCCACCAAAATTTTGGAAGATCAGTTTAGACCCAGAAGAAAAAGAAAAAATGGAAGTCATCATGTGGAACGAATTCATTGACGAATTGGAAAAGTTCGTTTTGCGTCAGCTCGAACCGATCGAAAAAAACTTCCCGTCGGCTTCTTCCTCAACCACTGCCGGCGTTTTTGCCGATGATAACTCTTTATCATCGGTATTGTTTAAGATTTTAAATAAAAGGAGCGATTCGTTAAGGGAGGAAAATATTAACATCGAAGATTGTATCTACGAATTTACGTTTCCTTCTTCGTCGGAGAACGAAATGACGATCGTCGATAAATATATATTGGATCAATTTTGTAAAGCGAAAAATGGAGAAAACGTCAAAACGAAGGAAAGTTTAGAAGTTTTGGACTGCATTGTAAACGACGAGAGTAACGATCGTAAAATAGCGGACGTTTTAATGTCTCAAAAATCGACGAAGTTGCTTTCGAGTGATGATAAAAGATTTCCCGGTTGGGATAACGAAAAAGAAAGATACCACGTGCAAGAAAGTTCCGCAGAGAAAGGCCAGAAGGCGAAAGAAAGTTGCCACCCCGGGGATAAAAACGCGCCCTGTAATCAGCATGTTTTGTCTTCCAAATCTAAAGGCGGAGGAGGGGGTTCTTCTTTCGGAAATAAACAGAACGAGGATTTCGGGTGCGGGTTACTCTCTCATAAATTCGAAAATATGTACGGGAGAAGAACGACTATCGAGAACGGGAGCGATAAGCCCGTAAACCTTACCTTGGTAATGGATAATGACGAGGAACGGAGCGTCTTCGAAGTACCGGGTTTTTATCAATCTACCTTAAGACCGATTGAAGTCACGGAATATTCCAAAGCGATCACGTATGCCGATGTAAGATACGTAATAGATTTTGTGAATCAAAGATTTCTTTCGATCATGGGCATAAATTTGAATGATGACCGCGTGAGCTTCGGAATTTTGCGCGAAACGAAAAACGAAAAGGCGAAGGACCCCTTAACGCGTTCGGACAAATACGTCGCGTTCCCTTCGTTAAAACGGTTCCTCTCCGCCGACGCCGACGCCGACGCCGACGCCGCCGCCGAGAACGACGGGATGTACGAACTAAACGAAAATACGGTTGAAGATATTTTGCCAAAGAGCGATACCGAGGAAGGGTGGCACAGGATCCGAGTGTATAACGTCATTTGCAATTCATTGAAGCATTTGAGTTATCGCCTTGAATCGAATCGGCCCACCGTCTATTTGTATAGGGACGAAAGAAACGGCGTTCAAAAGATCAAGATAAAAAAAAACGAGAGCGTATTAATAGTGCAAAATTCGCACAACGTTTTGGACCAACATCCGGATTATTGTCCGGAAAGCCCACCGGGAAAAATCGTTAAGCGAATAAGGTGCGTAATTATTCCCGGCACCGAATTGAAACATTTGCCAAAATTCGGAATGAAAGAAATTAATGCGAAATATTTACTAAAGCAGTTCCATTTTACGCAGGAAATATATTTTTATCGCCTTAACGTCCTGACGCAGCCTCTGGAGAAATATAGAATCCTGGAAGAGATTATCGATACCGTTAAAATGAGAGCAGTGCTAAGCCGGAAGAAAGAGGCGTCGAAACCGAAAAACTTTTACGCGAACCCGGATTACGGATTGGATGAAGAACCACCCCGCGCAGACGAAAACGATGGCTATTGCGGTGAATACTCCGCGGCTGAGAAGAGGAGGGAGAACGACGACGACGACGACATAATGAAAGAGGTATTATCGCCCGAAAACGAGATATTGCTTCGATATGGTTTTCACGCCCACAAAGAACATTTTTTGCCGGGCTTGTCGCGCAGATTATCGAGATTTTTGACATGGGAAAAAGAAGAGTATCGTAAAGAGAATACCAAATACGAATTCAACACCAACGTAAAACCGTACTCCCGATTGTCGAAGTATACCTTTTCCAGAGAGTTGGCTAACGTGTTTAACAACCATCACAATCAACCGTTCGCCGGACCGGCGGAAAAACTGTTCGTGACGAAAAACAAAAGTTTCTCCAGCGAATCGGACGGCGGCCCGACCCTGATATCCTACCGGCCGAACGTGTTGGAGGCAAACGGGAAGTATTTGATTTGCGGATACGAAAACGAACTCTTCGCCGATACCTCGAAGGTGATATCGAACGAAATTTCGATCGAGAAATTGACGCTCATCCACAACGTCTCGTTAAATTTCGACGAAATCATCTTAATCATCCGAAATCTTTTGAACGCCAATTCGGCGCTTCAGGGTCTGAACATTTTCGTTTTTTTGTTCGCGAACGGTCAGTTAGCCTCCAACACGTTCGGCCGGTAGGATATCAGGGTCGGGCCGCCGTCCGATTCGCTGGAGAAACTTTTGTTTTTCGTCACGAACAGTTTTTCCGCCGGTCCGGCGAACGGTTGATTGTGATGGTTGTTAAACACGTTAGCCAACTCTCTGGAAAAGGTATACTTCGACAATCGGGAGTACGGTTTTACGTTGGTGTTGAATTCGTATTTGGTATTCTCTTTACGATACTCTTCTTTTTCCCATGTCAAAAGTCTCGATAATCTGCGCGACAAGCCCGGCAAAAAATGTTCTTTGTGGGCGTGAAAACCATATCGAAGCAATATCTCGTTTTCGGGCGATAATACCTCTTTCATTATGTCGTCGTCGTCGTTCTCCCTCCTCTTCTCAGCCGCGGAGTATTCACCGCAATAGCCATCGTTTTCGTCTGCGCGGGGTGGTTCTTCATCCAATCCGTAATCCGGGTTCGCGTAAAAGTTTTTCGGTTTCGACGCCTCTTTCTTCCGGCTTAGCACTGCTCTCATTTTAACGGTATCGATAATCTCTTCCAGGATTCTATATTTCTCCAGAGGCTGCGTCAGGACGTTAAGGCGATAAAAATATATTTCCTGCGTAAAATGGAACTGCTTTAGTAAATATTTCGCATTAATTTCTTTCATTCCGAATTTTGGCAAATGTTTCAATTCGGTGCCGGGAATAATTACGCACCTTATTCGCTTAACGATTTTTCCCGGTGGGCTTTCCGGACAATAATCCGGATGTTGGTCCAAAACGTTGTGCGAATTTTGCACTATTAATACGCTCTCGTTTTTTTTTATCTTGATCTTTTGAACGCCGTTTCTTTCGTCCCTATACAAATAGACGGTGGGCCGATTCGATTCAAGGCGATAACTCAAATGCTTCAATGAATTGCAAATGACGTTATACACTCGGAGCCTGTGCCACCCTTCCTCGGTATCGCTCTTTGGCAAAATATCTTCAACCGTATTTTCGTTTAGTTCGTACATCCCGTCGTTCTCGGCGGCGGCGTCGGCGTCGGCGTCGGCGTCGGCGGAGAGGAACCGTTTTAACGAAGGGAACGCGACGTATTTGTCCGAACGCGTTAAGGGGTCCTTCGCCTTTTCGTTTTTCGTTTCGCGCAAAATTCCGAAGCTCACGCGGTCATCATTCAAATTTATGCCCATGATCGAAAGAAATCTTTGATTCACAAAATCTATTACGTATCTTACATCGGCATACGTGATCGCTTTGGAATATTCCGTGACTTCAATCGGTCTTAAGGTAGATTGATAAAAACCCGGTACTTCGAAGACGCTCCGTTCCTCGTCATTATCCATTACCAAGGTAAGGTTTACGGGCTTATCGCTCCCGTTCTCGATAGTCGTTCTTCTCCCG
>JABUQX010011346.1:0-51680 GCA_015478945.1 Trachelipus rathkii | reverse complement strand
AGAGAGATTCCAATTGCTTTTGTCTCTGAGTAATTTTATGGCGAGGTCTCTTCTGAGTTGCATTTTTAACGTCTGGGTTACTGTGTTTTTGCTTAAAAATTTGGATGCTCTATATTTTATCGAATAATCTTTAGCTTTGCGACTATTCTTTCTGTGTGTTTAGAAACATCTTTTTCAGGGATTTGAGAAAAAGTGGGAGGTGTAATTAAGGGACAAAGAGACAGTCCTCTTGCCATAAGTTTGGTGAACCTATTTGGAAAGTATGGGACAATGTGTCTTGGCAGGAAGTTTCCAAATTTTTGTACTGATGAACAGCTTAGTTTAATTGCTGGTTTGTTTAGAGAGTTAGTGCTCGGGATAGGGTTTTTGATGGCTTTATGGATGGAGATTGAATCAAGGCTGCTTTGTACTATTGGAGAAGTCGGCAGTGTGGGCAATACAGGCAAACAGGTTGCAGTAACTGCCTGGAGTTTCACTGGAATTTAGGAGAGGAGTTCTGGTAGGATGGGGGTTGTATTGGCGGATTAACAGGCGGAGGTGTGGTGGCAGCTGTAATTGTGGCGTAAAATTGGCTTTGATTTGTCTGATATTTTTCCTTGAGCTGGCGTATTGCATCTCTCCTGCTCAATTTTTGTTAATGGTACATAGCTCAAAAACCTCCTGTTCAAACAGGTAGGACATTTTAAGGAAAAGGCACTGTGGGGTCCTCTCAGTTTCTACGTTTAGGATAGTATTTTCATCAAGGGGTTGAAATAATTCCCGCAGATTGGGATATGTCATCCGGTCCCCTACAGTATTTGTGCAAGATGACCAAACCGTTGACATTTTGAATGGCAACGTCCTGTGGTCGAGGGATAAACGTGCGAACTCTGTTTCTTGTGAACCCTATTTTCACCTTTGTGGGGATGAGGGGTATTAAGGTCAGCAGCAAAACGAGGATTTGGTTTTGTTTCAAGGCGAGTCCCACGAGGGGAAATTATAAATGTTTTAACGAATCTTTTCTGTCTGGAGATTTCTCATTATGACAGATAAATCTTCGTCTTTCTGCTCATAACAAAAAATAGTACCTTTAGATGTGTTTCTTATATCATCAGGAGGTAGAAATAACAGGAATGTTTGCGGAGACGTTAAAGATGACAGAATGGAACTTTGATTTCGGTTAGCAGCTTATACGAGAATGGACCCATTTCTCATAAATGTGACTGGAGGGTCTTCAACTCCTAAAACTTTTTCAAGTGCATCGCTGAGAAGAATGGTTCTGTGCTCAGTAGAGTTTTGGAGGTAGTGGATCGCAGTATGAGAGAGATGATGATGGGGCGGATGTTTTGATTTTGTTATTTATTAAGTCGATGTTTTCTCTTTATTTGAAATAATTTTGTTGTTTTTAATAAGATATTTTTCTTTTTATAGCGTTAAATATAAAGGAAATTTTTAGTCCTTTGGAGGTGGGAAGGGCAGTTTGTCCTTTCAGCTCTTTTAATAAATATAACCAGCTTTGACTTCGCTTTAAATTGGTATTAAGATAATTCTAAGAGTTGAAGTTGACTGTGGCCATAGGTAGATTGTATTGCGGGGGTTGACTAATACGATAGTGCGACCTTGTTTAAGCAATTATAAATTTAAGAACAAAAATCACAAATCTACAAAGAAAGAAAATCAGATTTCAGAATTAACTTTAAAAAAGTAAATTGTGCTATTATTGTTATCTTGTTTCTTAGCTTAGCTTAGATTTCATTTAAATATATATATATATATATATAATATATATATATATATATATATATATATATATATATATATATATATATATATATATATATTATATAATATATATATAAATATATTATATATATATATATATAATTTATATATTAATTTTCTTATATTACGTAGACATGTGTTATTTCCAAGGAAAAAACTTTTCAAAGATCTTGAAGATTCTTCAAGCGATGTGTTGCACGAATCAAGATCTCTAAATCCTGCTGAGACAGCAATCTTGAATTGCTTTTTGATGTAAACAAACAATATGACTTACATAATTAATAAGTTTTATCAACCTTCTTATACCAATATAATTGGTACAAAATCTATTACGTGCCACTATTTAACAATTTGTGATAGTATATTTACTTTAAATCAGAAAAATAATAACGAATTCACTTTGTTAATTTAACTCGTATTTTCAGTTGTTCCAATAATTTTAATAAGGGTTCTCGCTAAAGTCTTTTAAATATGTTCTTCGCTTATGCTTTATTTAATTTTTGCACATACGGTTTTATTTAATTAATTAAATTAATTGGGTGATTAATTAATTATTGATAAAATTAGATCAAGATTCTTAAAAGATTTCGATGGATTTTCTGAAAAATTCTTCTATAGCTGGATTTAAATCTAGATCTCCGTGAAACACACAAAATAATAATTTCTTACCTTATTGGACCATTCATCTATCAAGGTAGCAAAATATAAATTCAAAACCGAATTTGAAAGCCTCTTCCGTTCTATTAAGGAAACAATTTTGTTTACTATTTGTGGCGGTCGCGACTTCAGCTTCAAAGAATCAATTACCTGGAAAGATTATACAAACGAAAAGGCAGGTCAGAACAAACTAATAATGTTCAAATATAATGGAGAAATTAAATATAGAAAAACTTTCCCCCTTTAAAACAATGCAATGATAAATACCGTACTCATTTATTTACTCCATTTATAATAGAACTTGGATATTAAACTAAAATTTTACCAGAGAAAGGAAAAATAAATTAAACTAATATCATTATTACAGACAACGCCTTTTTCATATATCCCAGTGTGTAGAGGAGAAAGAATTCCCAGAGCGTATGTTCTGCGTATCGTAGAAGGCGATTAAAGGAACAGCGATAGTTGGTGGCTGCTCACTACCACTTATCTTTTGCTTGGTCATGACAGACGTAAGCGACCTTCTATCTTTCGGCGAAACTGTATGAATCGTTTGAGTGCATGTAATATCAGAGGAATAAATGATGAAGAGAGAGGCGACGAATGTATTTAGAAAGGTTATTTGATTTATTTGCTTTTACTGAAACAAAGACGAAAGGAAGCAATGAAGACAAGTGGTGTGGTGTGAAATGTATGTCTGCTGGAGTGGAGAGGAATGAGAGTGGGAGAGAAGGAGTTGCGATTTTGATGAGTGACCTGTGGCATAGATCTATAGTGGATTTTGTTTGTGTGCGTAATAGAATTCTAATGGTTAAATTTAAGTTTGAAAAGGATCAATGTATGTATAAGTAATATATCAATATGGTTTCATCTGGTGAATGATGTTGAGGAGAGTGTTGACATTCTGGGGTATCTGAATATGATTGCTGAATCAAGGTGAGTTAGGAACTTTGGATTGATTGTGTTGGGCGACTACCATGGTTTGAGTATTAGAGTTGGGGTATGGTAAGATGGTATGAAGTGGAGAATATTATTGATTTTGTGTGTTGGTGAAGATATTGAAATATGTGATGGTGGAGGTTAAATCAGTGAGGTGGTGGTTAGGAATGTCATATCTGTTAATTTTGTTTGTAATTTAAGATTTATAATTAGTTGGGGGGCAATGAGGAGACGAAGAGATAAAGAATGAAGTGGAGGATTAAGAGTAAGAATTAGTGAACAGGTTAAAAATAAAAGTATGCGAGAACTTGAAAATAAAATCATCTGAGTGTGAGATTAAAGTGAAGAGCTGAACAAGATTTTAGGATCCGCAAATGGAAGGAAGCCTTATAATAGTGCAAGAGAGTATGATGGTTGTGCTAAAGAAGGAAATAAAAATGTCAATAGTGGTGGAATGAAGAGGTTGAAAAGTAAAATAGAAGCTTGGTTGAATGTGCTAAAAGCCAATGATGAGGTCTCGCAAGAAAAGTGTATAGAAATATATGAACCCTTGAAAAAAGGAAGAACTAAAAGATGCATATCGCAGAAGAGAGAAAAAAAAGGTAAATGTTGAACCAGTTTGAAAGGAGGATGAATGGAAATAAAGAAAAAGGAAATTTCTTTTTGAAGAAGTTACGAAAGGTCAAAATAGGGAAACTTCAGAAGATGATAAATAGGGATGGTACTTTCGTTTCTGATGAAATGGATGTGCGGAGAATGTGGTGGAAAACTTCGAAAATCTGCATAGCATTAGCAGTAACGAAGAAGAGATAGTGAATGTGTGTGGGTTTGACGATGTAAGAAGAAATAGTTTTTTGGGGGATGAAGTGATTAATAGGGAGGAAGTAATAGGAAAAGAGAGAAAGGTGAAGAATGGTAAATCTGTAGTATAGATTGAATTATCGGTAAAATGATCAAGGATGGAGGGAAGATTGTGATGTGACTGTGATTAAATCTATTAAACTTTCCAATATAATTGTCTTTATGTCACAGTAAAGGAAGTGACGCCATATTCCAAGAAATTTTTAGTGACGCCATATTCCAAGAAGTTCTTTGTGTATTGTAAAATTAATTTATGGTGGTGATGGTTGTTTTATGAATAGTTATTACTTCTGTTTTAGGAAGAAAACTTAATATTTTTAAGAGAAATCCGTGACCTTAGTTTATTAAGACTGATTTTTAATATCATAGTAAACATTTTATTTTGGATTAATTTGAAAGTACGTGTGGACAGCTTTTTTAAACGTACATTTATATTAAGAGAGGGTACACCCTTTGAAATGAGATTCTCATCGTATTAATGTTGCACTAAAACGAGTGTAATTTTATGTTAATGGTGTTATAGTTGTGGCTAGGACTTTAAATTTTATATGTAAGCTGGTCTTAAAGGTTTATTTGCGAAGTTACGCCGAATTGATCGTGTTGGTGTGGCTGGTGGTTGATGGGACGGCGACTTCCCTTCTTTTTCTGTCAATGTTGGTGTCCTCCAGGGGGTCCCGTCTTATTCTCCTATCTGTGGTTATTCGCTTATCTTTTTTGGTCATTTTAGGACGATCTAGCCGGGTTGTCGTACATCTAACCTCTATCATCGGGTGCGATGATGCGCAGTGGATTCTGACCCTGTCATTCTTAACTGCATTTCGATATTCTTGTCTTGCGCGTCTGTTTGTCTGTGCTGAAGATGATTGCCTGCCGTCGGTCCTGTAAGAGATGTCTTGTGTCTGTCTTTGACAGTGGGTCTGGGAATAGAGATGTTTCCAGGAGTGGGGTCGTCTCAACCTTTGAGGAATCCAGTTCTTTGTTAGTTAAACTCTTGGCAACTTCTGAGCAGATATTCTCCTCTCTAAAAACACTTCTAACTTTCCTATCTCTTTCGACGTTCTCTCGTCTCTCCTGTTGACAATAATGAACATTTGCTTGGCGCTTGTACATAAAACGCAAAATAATGTGTTCTTGGAAATCTCACTATCATAACGGTTGCTAGTGCTGGCGCGTCAAAGATTAATTTCTTGGGGTTCTTGTTGTTAGACTGCGGACTTTTTTTCCGTCTTCTCAGTTACTCCCTAACAAGGGATCATCGCCCTGATGGATAACTGTTGTCTCATATCTGGGGTGCTTTCTGGTTTTCCCGTCTTTTGGACAGGGTCGAGTCAAAAGGCCAAAAGGCTTATAAACTGTCCCTTTAACTATCCATTCAACTTGACCCTCTATCTTGGTGGCGCAATGTTGGTGCTTTATTCCTTTTATAGGTACCGCAGCGGCAGGTGTCGAGGGAACTTACCATTGGCGTACCACCACCTTTACGTTACGAGGTCCTCGTAGCACAAGGGGTGCTCTGTCTGCGCACGAGAGTATCTGTGTTGATATTGGGTAACTCCAGGCTAGTTGGCTGCGGTGCTTCCTTTTTCCTGCCACTTCTGTTTCTGTGAACTTCTCTCCATCTTTCTGTGTTTTCCTGCTGGAATTTAAATCTCCCTCACTTTTAAGCCTGCGTCTTTGCTCAATTTGCGTAATTTACGTTAGTGATTGAAATTTTGGCTGTGTGCAACACCCCCCTCCCTGAATAGGGGCGTTTCTGCCCGTGAATCTTTATGATTACTGGTTAAAAAAAAATAAAATAAATAAAAAAGAAATACATCAACAAGGAGCTCCTATCAATCTATCTTTCAGTTATAAATCTTCAATCCAATTTATCATCATAGAATTTAATTCCCACGTTTCTACGAATTTGTGCACAAGAGCATTTATGGAGGCTGTAGTTCCGAGGATTGGAGAGAGCAGTATCAAACTGGAGGAGAGCACGTAAGGTTGATAAGGGGAAAGCTGTAGGAACTATAGGTAAATTAGTTTATTGGCATGGATTGAGAGGAAAGATATATGCTGGTATTTTGGTTGTAAAAAGTACGTCGAGTGACTGAAGGGCTGATTGCAAAGACAATATTGCGATTTAGAAATGGAAGAGTATTGTAGGTATCAAGACTTTCAACATTGAAGCTAAATGATGAAAAATGAGAGTACGAAGGAAATAAAATGTAATTAGGTTTTGTGAACTTTGCAGACAGCCATGAGACAGTAATAATAAGGAAGCTCTTGGCAGGTTGTTAGTGATATAATGAATCAAAGTATTATGTGTCGACAGGGAAGCATTATGTGTAAGGTAAGTAAATGGAATTGAAGGACTGTGTGTTGTAATATGTGTAATTTGATGTGAAGTTGGTAAGCAAATTGTGTCCATGTCTCCATGTTATTTAATTGTTATTTCGGGTGGTGATAAAAAGAAAAGGTTGGGGTGGTAGGAGAAGTGTTAGATGATTTGGAAATGGAAATGAGTGGATGGGTGCCGTCTACTTGTTTTTATTGATGACCTGGAATGAAATTTGGTTTTTGTGTAGCTAATTTGAAGAGAGTTTGAGAGGCTTGGTATAAGGGTTTGCATTGTGTGTAAAAGAAGGTATTCGATGAAAGTAAAAAAGGTAATGTATTATTGATTATGAGTGATGTGCGTATGAATGTGTGTGAGTGAAGAGAGCCATTTGGATGATTTAGCAATTTGTGTAAACGATAAGTATTCTTTGTTTAAAATTTGATCGATGTGAGGGCATTTGGAGTGAGAGAAAGTGTGGTGAAAGGTTGGTTAGGAACGGTGGCTTGGTTGCTCAGGTAGATGTATAGATCTTGTGTTAGTTACATAGAGAGCGTGAGTGTGTGGTGGGTGTGTCTTTGGTTGTTGTGTGTCATGAGGCTGTAGGCTGTTGGAGTCTCGTAGTGTGATATAATGAGTAAGTAGTGTGAGTATAGGACTATGATCTATGGGATATGAGATGGTTATCTTAGAGATGAGTATCCTTTATGGCTGTGTTAGTGTGAGAACGAATTTGATAACATGAGTATATATGTGATATGTTGTATATGTATATGTTGTTGGTGTGGGGTTGTGAAGAAATATAGAGAGTGAGTAGAAATAAAAGAAGATGCACAAGTTGCGATATGAGAGAGTGTATGAGGGGTATTAGTTGTTGGCTGAGCGCGTATTTTTGAGTGAGTGTTGAGTGTGTGCTTATATTTGCGTGCGGTTCGTCGGTATTGAGAAAAGCTGCGCTAAGAATGAAGAGTGTATTGAGGTCGATGAGATGGTATATATATGTCGATAGTATTGGTGTGTGGGTTGTGGCAGAAATAGTGTGCTATATATATAGAGGTGGGATGTTGTTTGAAGGGTATTGTTTGTGAGTGCGTGGTCGCAGGGTTGTATAGTCGAGCTATTAGACGGTATCTATCTCTTAGCATGTTTTTTGGTGATTCTTTTGCTATGAGTGAGTGTGCTCGAGCGCGCGCTCAGAGGTTTTTGAGTGAGACTTTATTAGGGTTATCGTCTCGAGCTGAGTGGTTGGGTGTTTGTGTACTTTATGCGTGAGTTTGGTTGAGTGTGTGGTGATAAAGGGATGTATATATTGAGAGTGATGTGAGGGGGTTGATAGTGGTTGAGTGTGTTGGTCTCTGTTTTGGTGTTGAAGTAATCGCTCGTTAAGTGTAGTAGATAGGAGTTGTTCGTTGTTGGTAGTGTTATGATTATATTGGATTGAGAATTTGTTTATGGTGAGGTTCTGATAGTTTGGGTGGTAATTGTGAGATCGATATAGGTTGGGGTTGTCTACTCTCTCTCTTGAGGTTAGTAGTGTGTAGATTGGGTTACTTGTCTTTTATTGTTTGTATTGGTTTGAGGTTTGCGGTGTGTGTGTGTGTGGTGTCTTGATAGGCAGAGGATAATTCACAGCCAGACATTAGGAACTTAGTGTTGCACTTCTTGTTCGTGGTTGGAAGTACTATATGGGTGTTTGGGGGGTTGTTGGTTTGGGTATCTTGCTTTCGCTCTCTTGTTTTTGGTTCCATTTTCCATTATCTTTCTTTCTTCCAGAGGAAATTTTCACATAAGTACTATGAGTGTGTGAGGTGTAATGAGAGATATATATCATTGCATATTAGAAGTTTGATTGTGTGTGTATAATTGAGTAGGGAGGTTGTTGTGTTGGTTGAGAGTAGTGGTGTTGGTTGTTTGGTGTGGTTGCTATGACTTGTGAGGTTGTTCGCTAGTTCTTGTCTCTCATGGCTGTGGAGAGTGGAGTTTTGGTGGTATAGATGCTTGTTGTGGAGCTGGGTGAAGAGAAGTATAGGTGGTGATTTGTGGAGCATATGTTTTGATATCGTCGCGTAGTAATTCAGTGGTTGATTATGTTTAGTGTTGGTTGGGGTTGTTTTTTTGTGTGTGTGGTTGACTTATGTATGTTATTATTAGTATTTTTGTGTTTTGGTGTGTGTAGGTGTTTAGTGGGTGTTGGGGTGTTGTTGGTTTTTGTGGGTGTTTAGGTTATATTTATTGTGTGGTGTTGTTTTTGTTAGTTGTGTGTTAGTGGTGGTTTGTGTATGATAGTGTGTTTGGTATGTTTAGTTGTGTTGATGTGTTGTGTTTTAGTGGTTTGAGTTGTTTGTGTGTTGTGTTTGGATTGGTGGTGGTGGTTTGTGGGTTATTTGTTTGATTAGGTTAGTAGGTTTAGTGTAGGTTATAGTGTGGTGTTGATTTTAGTTAGTATGTATTTGTTTTTGTTGAGTTGGATGTTATGGGAGGGAGAACTTTGAAATGGATGTTTTTAGGAAAGTGTGGAAGATGGAATTAGTGTGAGTGTTTGTGTTTATATGTGTGTGGTTGGTGTTGTGGTTTTTGTGTTGGTCGTGTTTGCATATGTGTTGTTTATTGTCGTTATATTGTTTATTAGGGGGGGTTTTGTGTTGGTGGGTGGTGTTGTGGGGGGTGTGATGTGGTGGGTGTGTCGAGATTTTGTGATGATGAGTTTGATTGTGCATTGTGATGTGAGTGAGGGGTCGGTTCCTGTTGAGAATCTGTGCGTGTGTTGAGATGTTTCAGTCCTGTTTGGTTAGCCATGAGGTTGTGAGATCTAGCCTCGGTTGTGTGTGTGGGGACGTGATCGATATGGAAATGAAGCTGTGTGGTTTTATGATGATGCGTTGCCTAGTTGGCTTATACATCGATTAGGTTGACGCGATCATTTGAGTATGTTGGGGTTGATATATGTATTTGTGATGTGTTATATGTGTGTGTTATGGGGGTGTATTGTGGGATGTGGTTGGTGTGTGAGGTTTAGTGTGAGTTGCGGTTGCGATGCGAGGCATGTAGTTCGATTGGGGTGAGTAGGTTTTGATGGATGTAGTGGTGTGGGGGTAGGTTGTGTTTGGTTGGTTGTGGGTGAAGGAGATGTGGGAGGGTTGTAGATGTGTAGGGTGGGTGTATTAAGGTGTTATGGGTGGTTGGTGTGTGGTGTTTTGGTGGTTGTGTGTGGTGGTTGGTGTTGTTGTGTATAGATGATGTAGTGTTTGTATTTGGTAGTGAGTTGTGTGTATATGAGGTGTTTGATTGGTAGTGAGAGTGTTGATGTGTTGTGCTTGTAGCTTATGGTTGTTTTGGTGAGTGGTTGTAGTTGGTTAGTGTGATTTGTTTTGAGGTGTTGTGGTTAGTCATTTTGGTTGATTGGTGTTGTTTGGGGTTTGGGTAGGGTATTTGTTTGTGTTGTATGGTTGTGTGTTTGGTTGTGTAGGGTGTCGTGTGTTGTTGTTACAGGTGGATTCTGTTTTGGCTCGTATCTCTCGACGTTTGTGTGGTTTTCGTAGTTATTGATATGTTATATTGCGGCCTTACCAGGCAAGTTGTGGTGGTTTTTGGTTGCGGCGGTGACCGCGTATGCGGGCAAGCGCGATCTGTGGTGAGATGAGGTGCCCGGTGTTGTGTGAGTTATATAGTTATTCGTTTAGTGTGTGTGTCGAGGACTGTCAAGGGAATTTTGTTGTGTGTGTAGTTGAGTGCTTATAAGTTATTGGAATTTAGTGTTTGCAGTTGTTCTATATTGCTGTGTGCTAAAATGATATATTTGGTTAAGGAACTTGATATTATAGTTTTTTGTTTGTTTATCGCCCCTCTTTGATATTGTGGTTAGATCTTATGTAGGAGAGTGTCGCGGATCAGTTAGACTTTGAGCTTAGTTTATGATATATTACATATTAGTTTATTTGCAGATTTTGTGAGGTGTTATGTGGGTGATTGTGATTTGCGATCTCGTGTGCTTGTGTGAAGATAGTTCGTGTATGAGTATGTGGTTATGGGGTGTGATTCTTTTGTGCTGGAAATTGGGTGGTATAGAGTTGTATATATAGAGTATGGTGGTGATGTGGATATTTGGCTCTTCATACGTATACTCTTGGTGTGGTGAGTTCTGTGAGATGTGTGATTGATATGAGTGTATCGTGACGTGGTGATGTAGGGTCAGATATGTGTGAGAGTAGGATTTCTAATTGTGAGATAGAGTGAGATGGAGTTATAGGGTGTGGGTTGATGGGTATGTTATGTGTGAGTTGTATGTATTTATGTGATGTACGTAGATGTAGGTATGATTTATTGCAAGTTATTTAAGGTTTAGTTAATTTATTGAGTGAGGTTGTTTTATGTGAGGTTGCGTGTGGTGTTTTGTTGTTTATTTGTGATTTCTTTTCTTGGTGAGTTGAGAGGTGGTGGTGGTTGGGTTTATTGTGCTGTTGTGTGTGGGGTTGGTGTTGGTGTGTTGCTATATATATATATATTTTGTTGTAGGTCGTGTTATGCGTGTTACGTCGTTCTGTGTTTGGTGTGTTGTTTTGTGATATGGGTGGTGGTTGTGGTGTGGTGGTTGGTTGTGTTTGGTGTTGTGGTATTTGAGTTTGGCAGGTGTTGGTGATGTATTGTGTTGGTGGAATACTGTTGTTTGTGTTTTGTGGGTGAGTAGGTTTGTTAGTTTTAGTGGAAAGGAAGGAATTTGGTACGTAAAGTGAGTGTGGTGGTTTAGGTGTTAGTATGTTAGTGTATATATGTGTGTGATAGTGTGTTGGGATGTGTGTTGTTGTGTTGGTGTTTTGGTTTTTTTGGGGATTGGTGTTGTTATGTTTTGGTGAATGTGGGTGGAGTTGTTATGTATGGTGAGGTTGAGTGTTATTTGTGTGTGTTGGTGTGTGTGGTGTGGGTTGTTATATGTGGTTGTGTATTTATTTGAGTGTTGGTTGTGGTGTTTGTTGTATTGTGGTGGTTGTTTTATATGTGGTGTTGGTTGTGTTTGTGATGTGTGTGATACATGTATGAATGTATATTGTTTGTAGTGTGTCTGTAAATATATACCAGTGTTAGTATATATGTGTTATTTCGTGTCTTTGCTTTCTCTCGATTTTTGTGGTATGTTTTTTGCTCTTTGTTATTAGCTGGTTTTTGTGATAGAGTTTTGTTATGTGGTATTATAGAGTGTCTCTTTCTATATATTTTGTGTGGTGGTTTGTGTGTGTGTTTCTCCTTATTGTTTGTCATTTGTTACTTTCAAATGTCCTTGTTGTTCTTATGTGTTGCTTGTCTACGGTCATATTATGTCGTTAAGGTATATGTGCCTGATAGTTTTTGTGGTTATATATAGTGTGGTGTTTGTCTCTGTTGCGCGCGTGCGTATCGCGGTGAGGTTTGGAGTGGTTTTGTGTTGTTGTGATGCGAGATGATAGTTGTTGTAACATATGGTGGTATAGTGTATGTGATGAAGTTGTTGTTATGTGCTGTTGATAGTGGGATATTTTTCGGTGTTTTGGTATTTGATATATAGAGATTGTTTTTATTGTTCATTGTGGTGTTGATAATGTGATGCGTTGTATAAGTTATAGTGTTCGGTGTTTCTTCAAATCGTGTATTTTAGTGCTCGTCCATATGTTTCTATGCTTGTGAGATTAGTGTTGGAGTGTGGGGGCGAGTGTTTGTATGGTTTGTATGAAGTGATGATTGGGTGAACCGATATGTGTTTGTGTTGTGTGGTAGTTTGGTGTTGTGTTTTGTGAGTTCTGTTGTGGTGTTGTGATTGTGCGATAAGTTATCGCGCACTGTTTGTCGTTTGTTTTGGTGTTTTCTAGTGGCTAAGTTTGATATCGAAGGCTGATTGTTTGTGTGCAGATGAGAGTGATTATATATTATGGTGTGTGATGCGATGATTGGTCTCGGTGTGCGTGAGTGCGCTGGATGAGTATTGTTGGTGTAGGGTGGTGGGGTTTTGATGAGAGGGAGTCTTTTCGATTTTGGTTTTGTTGTGATTTTTCGTGTAGGTTCTGTGTTTGATGTAGTGTGCGAGAGTCGAGAGTTGTGTTGTGTTGGTCTCGTTATTGGTTGGGAGGTGTGCTGGTAGAATATATTCTTAGTCTGTGAGCCGAGAGATGATGTGTTGATGGTTCGATAGTTGTTGTGGATTTTGTTAGATTGTGGTGGGTGGCTCGATTATTGTCTATATACTTTTAAACCGTTTTCGATTTTGCACCATTAGCTACAAAAATTTTTGGAAAAATGAAAATATATTTATAAAAAAATAATGTAAACATTAAACAATTTATAGAACAGAGAAAGATATATATATATATATATATATATAATATATATATATACTATATATATATATATATAATATATAATATATATATATATATATATATATATATACCGTTTATATATATAATATATATATATTATATAATATATATAATAATATATATATAATATATATATATATATATATTATATATATATTATATATTATATATAGTATATATATATTATATAATATATATATATATATATATATATATATATATTTTTATAATATATATTATATTATATATATATTATATTATATATATATATATATAATATATATATATATATATATATATATATATATATTATAAATACTATATAATATATATATATATAATTTTTTTAGCAATTAAGTTGCTTTTAGAGCAAATGAATTCATTAATATTTCGTTATTTACCTTCAACGCAGACGAAATCTCCGTAAGAAGCTTCGCGTCCGAAGATTCAAATAATATTTTGTTTCCAATAAATAAATAATGAATCATTATTTCGAAATTTTCAGAAGCCATTACTGACAGCAAATAATGAAGATCAAACGTTCCTACAAATAAAGCAACAATGATAAATATAAGTCAGATCCTAATTATTTATATATTTAAAATGAGAAAATACCTCTTGCACGGAGCTAATTCATATTACCTTCCTGATTTAAAGATTGACCTTTATAAAAATTTCTTAAAATATAAATGGTAAGGGAAAACAAAAATTAACAAATCAAAAATATCAAAGGTGTAAAATAAATTTGATAGGCCAAGAAAATTTATAATTTGGGCATGTACTATAAAAAGGATTCGTGTTAGATACTAAAAACATGAAAAAGCCTTTGCTACAGAAGACAAAACTAAAAACAATTAAAATATAAGCACAATTGGCTGCCATAAATACCTGCTTCTGCTTCTGGAATATAAAGAGGTGGACCTTCAACTAACTTTTCCTGCAATCTTAAGCTCCCAACCCGAAGAATCCAAGTAAATTTCTTATGCAAAACTGTCCAAATATTTTTGTCTCCAACAAGATCCGTTAAAGGTCTTGGATTACCAGCAGCTGAAAGAATGTGCACAATATTCAACACTCAGGGCAAGAAAAATAAAAATTTTAATTATAGCGAAAAAAAATTGTGTTAATAAAACGCAACACTCGGCTATGTGGCTAAAATTTATAATGTAGTAATAAATATTAATCCTCAAAATAAAATGTATTATTTACAAATCTTACTTGATGACTTGAAAAAAGTAAGAAAAATACACAAAAAAGAATTATAATAATCGTACGTAATTCGATTAGCTCAGGAGTTATAATGATAAGTTTAAATTTCCTTTCCTGATAAATATGTACAGGAAAAGAAAAGCATAAGAAACAAAAATAAATATGGTCGTAACTCCGGCAATAAATTTTGTCGGAAGTCTGATGATCTGGAATAAAATTTTTTGCTCTGGTCGGATGGAACAATCTTCTCGTTTATCATCCAAACTTTTAAATTATATGAATACAAATTTATATAATAAATAATATACCTTTTCACTATAAATGGTATTAGACATACTAATTCTATTAGTCTACAAATATACTAGTGTAGCCGCTACGTATCGTAAATTTATGAAACTAATAAAAAATCATATCTCCCAGACCTAGCAAGAAAATACTTATGCTCCCCTCCATCAGGTTTTTCAGTGAAAGCATGTTTCGCCAAACTAGTAGCATCCATTATTCAAAACGTAATAAACTTACACCCGAAAAAGTCAATAAGCTTATATTTTTGCACTATAATTTATATATCTTTAAACTTTGATTACTAATTTAGTAAAATCAATTATATTATTTATTCATAAATTTTTTAAAAAGAAACAAAAAATTAAAATAATTAACAATGAGTTATGAATGAGAATCTTTTGTTTCATTAAACAACAAGAATTTTAACTTATAAATCATCCCATAAAGTTAATACAATATTTATTATGCTTTTCAAGAATTTATCATGAATATTATCAACATAGAATTTTCAAATGAATGCTTAACTAAGCACCTCACAATCAGCGACTGACTTCCCGTTCGGCCTGGACTCACCCTTAGTCATAAAAATTTCTGCTTTAACATCCACACCTAAATACATAAACACATACAACAATACCAATGACAAATATGTATATTATTATGTCCTGGGAGGGTAACCGCGGAAACTACGTCCACCTCACGACGCCCAGAGCTCAAAATCCCACTCCGTGTGTTGCAGCAGAAAAGTTCCCCGGAACGCCGCGTCCGGGCCCCAAGTTGACAAAATAACAGCCTTGCATCACACGGCACGGTAAGCAGAGCCCATGATTAACCACCCAAGTGTGGGACTGCCTTCTCCGGTGGTTAGCCGAGGTTCGGGTCTCCTACAATTGGTGGTCCGAGGAAAATTGATGCGAGCCCTTCTCAGCAAACTCCTTTACGAGGGGTGATAAAGGAAATTAATGCTAAAAATTTCTATACTAAAACTAAAAATACCAAATAAATAAATAAATAAAAAAAGACGTTGTTGTGTATGAACGTAAAATATTTAAATTTTCAATTTTCAATTTTTTTAAGAAAAATCTGAGTGGCCGGATGTCAGATCCCAATAAATGATCCAGCTGGAGCGGAAACTAGAACTAAATTATTATCTGAAGTAAAAACAAGATAATGATGCCAATACCGATTAACAAAGAAGTAAAAAATGCATAATAAACATAAAAAATAAACAAATCATATATAATTTTATCTGAGCAAGCAATAACTCATATTTATACTTGCTGTTTAGTGGTACATGCCATACCTCTATGGCATGTACCACTGAACAGCAAGTATAGTGGTACAGTGGTACATGCCATACCTCTATGACGCTTAGAATTCTCAAATGCAACTGGAGGTTTTAAACCTTTCTGGACACTATTCTGTTTTTCTTCCAATGAATATACCTAAAAAAAATCAATTATTAAAGCATTAATTCTATATAACTGAAGGGTTAGCAAGTTAATTTCTCAATGTTTAATAAAATTTTTAGACTCTCACATTAGTGCATCTTTTTTGTATTAAGAAAATATTAAAATTTTACAAGCCCTCTTCTACAAATAAAATATTTATCACATAGTTTATTATACCTTACTAGCACATTCTTGCAAGTTTTTAATAATATTTTCAATGTGTTTGATAAAAAAAGCCCAAGAATTAAGAAGAAACATCTTGTCAGTCATCATCACAAGAAAGCTATACCTGAAAAGATTTTAGAATTGAATGTCCCGTTTGATGGTTTTTAGAAATGAATGTCCCATTTAATAAGTCCTTTAGATAAAAGTAGGACAGAAGAGCATCGTTTACTGAATATAAATATATCTTTTGTTCAATCCATAATAAAGAGCAAGAAAACAAAAAAAAATTATTTGTAATCTTTTCTCGCAGATTAATTTAAGATAATCTGAGCACCTGAAAAGACAAATAACCTTTCACTAACAGGTCAGATTGCTCATGTCATCTAATTATTATAATAGTGTAATTTCTAATAAAAAAATTAAAAATTTAAAAAGTATTTTGCATTGAAGATTAATCCGAATAACTCTTACACCCATTAAAAATATTACTAAAACCTACGAATATATAATAACCACAGTGTTAAGCAATACAAATAAAAAGCTAACAATATTCTATATATTTATTTCTTTACTAGGGATATTTATAATGTACTATAATGCAGAAACTATAATTTCATCGAAAACCATAACATATCTTTAGACAGAGAGTATTGAAAATTTATCACTAAACATTCCGAAATATATTCCCTACCCCACTGCAACAAGGTAAATATGCTATCTAGATCATAGCTAACGACTCAGCCGACGTCTGCGAGATTCTATCGAGAGTCATGACAGCGATAACACTCCACCGCGCTACAGATTCCAAACCATCATAACAAAAATACCCTCTAGAGACACACGAGAGTACCACCCCAAAATCGATACAGCCATTCTATACGCGCACCATTAAATTGAACATGTATGAAATTATCCAACAAATATACGTTTCTATTTCAAAAGATGTATATATCAATATGTTTTATTTTGAGCTTTTTATTTTTAACTAATAAGGAACATCATATTAGACCTGAGATTATCACAAAAATATAAGGCGTAAACCCTCTAAAGCATAGCAGAGTAGCTTACGGCCAGAATCATCTCTAACAGATCCTGATCTCCAGGAGCGCAGAAAAACCGTAAAAACGGGCGCGCGTAGCTTCTGCATCCCTTCTCCTTCTTCATGCTACCCTTCCGTCTCTGCTTTAAACAGACACACGATAAATGTATTATCCTTACAAAAAAATAAACTCATCATTTTCTAACAAATCATGTATTTCCACATGTCATAATAAAAAAGTAAAATTTCAGTAAAATTAATAACTTTTTATATCTTTTAATATTATAAACACAGTTTTCATTAACAAGAGTATCTAAAGCAAACACATTACCTTCCGAGAGAAAACCCAAGGGGATGCGAGCCCCTTAAAGGTAGTGAATCCTGTCAACGGGGATCACCCCGAGGTGTAAAGCGGGCTTTGGCCTCAACCGAAGGGCTGATGCAACCCTCCTTTCGGAAGGTAAAGCCCGCTATAGTATATAAAGAACATATTTTTATCGTAATGTTTGTACCAAAGAATACCCATGAAATATAGAAACATGAAACGTCAATAAATAAAAAAAAAAAAAAATACAAATTTAGAATAATCAAAACAAATTACAGAAGAAAACACCATGCGCTGGAAAACAAGATTTTTCCTATCGTATCTCGTGAGGACTACTAGGTGAAATGGATAGTTTTATAATACGTTATGATTTACTATGATATTCTTATAAATAAAATATATATATATAATATAATATTATTATATAGTTATTTTTAGTCATATTATTAAAATAATCATTTAAAATAAAGGAATGGTATAAAAGTTATAATTTTAATTTTTATTTAGTAATATATATTAAAGACTATCTAAAAGAACTTATATCTTATGTTATGTTAAGTATGTAATTAAATTAATTAATTCCATTGAGTGCTATATAGTTTATATTTTATATATTGTATTTGATATTAAAAAAAACTTTGTATGTTATGACGATATATAATATTCGTAACTATAGGAATATTATTGATATTAGTATACTGATAAATATGTCATAGTAAAAGATTATGTATGAGAATATTTATTTATAATACCTAATAATTATATACTTTATAAATAAAATAAAAAAGGTGATACTAAATATTATGGTTTATATATTTCGGCAGAGGAATATAAAATCTTTATTTGTCAATCATATTTAGTCTAGGAAACAGACTAATATAATTGCTAAAAACTAAGTAAATTAAGTTAACTGTATATTTTAGGAAAATGATGTTGCTAATAAATTTAAACAACGATAATGTCAGAAGATATACTATATAAGAATATATATAGGGTATATTCACAAGATATTGGTGTTACTTAACGCCTAAGCTACTAGGGTAAACGTTAGATGTCGGTATCAAAGAGAATAATAAAGTGTCTCAGGTAAAGGCAATTTTATGATTAAAATTGAGTTTCTATAGTATGAAGGTAGTTAATTTCCACAGAATATTGTTACTAGAATGAATTTTTTTTTTTTGTTGTTTTTTATTTTACTAGTGCTTCTCAGGGAGGGCGGATTTATTTGATGTATTCAATTATAAATAAATTGCTACGCATTTCTTATACCCAGGCAGTATAGTGTAGGGGGCTCGAATCCACGTGTATAGCGTGTAATACTAACAAGTGGTGGAAGCGTGAATATCCTATGTTACGTTTAAGCCACCAGTATCGCTGGTGTAGGCAACGAGACGTTAGACCCCCTTGCGATATCACACCAAAGTACCTAAATAGTCGGTGGGATTTCCGGAGACACCTCCCCGAGCGGAGAGGGTTAAGGGTGAAATAGTACCTACCACCATACTTTTCCCTCGTAAGCCAGAATGAGACCCCGATCTTCTGACTTGCCATCGTAGAGTAGCTAAAGGCGATAAATATGTTGCTAATAACTACTCGCGTTTTTTACTCAGATAATATAGATCATTTTTTCTTTTAGATTTGCTATGAAACTTATTCCAAGAATTTACGACTGCTACCATTGGAAGTTTATTATTAACGAGTAACGACGTTAACTAACGAACTAATGCTAAAAAAAAGTGTCATGTGACACCGTGCATAAACTTCCTATATATTGTTTTATATTTCAAGTTATATATACAGTTTATTCGTGTTTTAGTTGGTTAGATATGTCGTCGTTTTTGTTTTACTATTACAATATTTATATACTTTTACTAAATGCTACTTTGAGCGCAATTGATTAGGGACAAAATGTTTGTTATTTACTTATATATGGCTTCGAAATGAAACGCTATGTTACTGTAGTTTTGTTTGAAGATTATGGACTATTATATCTATTTTCTATATGTTACAGTACCACTATAAAAGAGAGAGCTGTTATATCTATTGGTGATCACTTATGAGTTAGTATTCCTGACCTGTGATATATATGTTTGTTGTGATCTCTACGCACTCCACAGGTTTCAAGTGTAGCGTACTGATACCTACTAATTATAGCGAATCTTGATACCTGCGATTATTCGATTCAGTTAGCGAATTGATATATAATATTTATTACATGTTAACTTTATCCTTTCTTGATTGCTTGAAAGAATGAAAATCCCCATTGATTAATACCTTATATATTAAGATAGATCTTAATAGTATATAATATATATGTTTACCTATCCTGATAATTTACTGTACAATAAGTTTTAAAGAACATTTTCAACTAATAAAAATATTGTAATAAATAAGATTAGGTTAATGATCCTCTCATTAATCTATGCTCCATAACGGTAAATGATCACTTATTATATCGTTTTATACAAAGGACCTATTTACATTAATGATAATTTAAAATCAATGAGGTGACTGATCATCGCCAAAGTGAAATTAGTAATTCCAATATAATACCCTAATTACAAATACGATCTCTTATACATAGTATCTATTACATGCAATCGACTTAACGAACTCTCGCCGGTATCATCGATGAGTGGTCTGCAGAATCACCAAATTTCGTGAGTCATATTCGCGAATATTATTGTAAATTCAAATCACCCTTCATAATACCGATAAATAACTAAGTCTATATATATACATATATCTAATAATTACTAAAGTCATATACATTTAACAGAGTAACTTAAGACTATGATCATAGGATTCGTAATTAGAGGTTTTATACGAAATTACAATTATCGTATCAAATAAGTTATGAATTATTAGATAATTTATCACATTACCCTCATACGAAAATCCTATCTAAATGATCTAATAATAGTCTAAATAATAAATAAATTTTATATATATATAATTTAATTCGTAAACCATAAATTGCGGTATACTGCATATACATTTAGAGCTATAGTTAATTTCACTAGAACAGCAGTTGGGCCAACAATAATAAGTATTTGAGCATCACTTTATATGCAAATGTAGTTAAAAGTCAATTAAAATTCATTAAGTTCAATGTATTATTAGTAATGATATTTTCATGAAAAGGTGACGGAGTTATCTAAAAAAGATAGATATAAAGTACATATTACAAAAACTTTACTTTATTTATACGTCTTTAACTCTATTTAATAGAGTATTATATTATTGGTAGTTATTGAGGTTATTATAGATACATGTTTATATTTAGTAAATAACAATTGTATATTGATATTAGAGATCATAATGCTTATGACAAGTTATATGTAGATAATAAAGAACGTTATAATTTTAGTAATGTATTATTATGTATTAGTTAACTTATATTAAATCTTTTCAAATGAAGAGAGAGCCTTAAAGATATATGAAAAACTATTTGTTATTATAACTAATCAAGTTAGTATAAAAATATACCATTTATATTCATGTATTACTACTAAGATAGGGGCTTATAAAGATATTATTATACTGCTTATCTTAAATTCAAGGTATTAATATTATAATTATCAATATTATTTTGGTTATAAGTAATATTAGATATTGATAACTATAAGATTAATAATAGACTTAATAATATATATATTAAATTTAACTAAGTAATGAATAATAAATATGACATAGGATACTATAAATTAAGCATATATATATATTATAATATCTGATTACTATGATATATAAAAATAGTATAACTTGATTATAGTTTAAATTAGTGATTATAGTATATATTATATATTTTACTTATAAAAAATTAATATATGATAAATATAAATTCTAATATTATATATAGTATAATGACATCATTAGAATCAAATATTAGATCACAATTATTATATAGGTATAGTACAGTGAAATGAGTATGTAGGTTGACGTCTATACAAGCACTGGTTTACTTGTGGCATGTAATATCAATTGTTAAAGAAGTAATTATAGAATAATATATTAGATATGACTTTTATACAGTGCGCTTTTATGAGGTATTATGCATTTAAAAAAGCATTTACCAATTTTTAAGATAAACCACAATAATATGACCACAAAAAATCAAAATATGAATTTTCAACTTTTATATATTATGATCACTCGAGAATAAATATTTATGACGTATATCAGTAGGTATTGTGGAAAATGCAAATAAGTAGGATGAGTTTTCTGCTTTTTTTGTTATTTTTGATATGCGTTATTTACCTAGGGAATCTTCTATAAAAAGTGGCCTAATTTCGTCACAGAAGGAAATCTGATATCCAACACAAATTTTATCAGTGTAAGCATAAAAAAAATTTATGAGACGCGTAATGATCGAGATAAGCATCAATTAAGTATCACCAGCATTGCTGATCAGGTGAGGTAGAAGTTGGTAATGGATAGTATTATTTGATTATAGAGTTTAATCATGCTTATAAGATAAGGTATTAGTAAAACGTTACCTAATATTAGTATAAAGTAAATTGTACACTTAATACAATAGATCAATAGATTCAAATACCAATGGTGACAGAAAGCGGTGTATTATATATATACTTTAAGTGAGTTATAGGGGTAAAAAAAATCAACCTTCTTCAAAATATAAACAGAAAAGCAATGCTTTAAGAGGTTAAAAAATAACAGATAAAGTCAGTAAAAATATAACGTTAAGTAATCATGAGCAATATTAATGTCATTGTCTTCATTTAAATAATTTGTATTTTACTTTGCCTTTATCTACTGGTATCGAGGATTACATCAGTAAGAAAGATAGGTTACCTAAAGTTTTCGTTGTCTCTACAGTCAAATTATTCAGTATATCTTGTGGGGCTTATGTACACCCCCTTTGGGTAATGTATGTAACAATGCTATTTATTAAACCTATTATCACCGGATAGGGGTAGCATATATGAAGGTATATATTATCCATTTTTAATACGTTGTTTAACCTCAACTTGTGATGATATTACATAGCAACTCTCTTTTCAGCCAGTCGGTATCTCCAAGAGTACCCTCAGCATATATTTTAGGGCTGAGTAATCGTGGATAATATTAAATACACTAATATAATTTTGCATGTTTATTTTATTACTATATATTATATATATATTTATACTATAATAAATATTATATAATCTATATATTTATATATATAAGGAGACCAATAAATATGGTAATATATATAAATATATTATATATATATATTAATAAATAGAAAATTGAGTGATGTTCTTGATGATAAGGAAATAGAGTTGGAGAAAAGGATTGAGATGCTGAATGAAATTTTGACCATGTGCCACAGCTAACGTGGCATGTATGGATTTTTAAATTGCCAAGAATTTAATGGTAAAAAAAAAAAAAACACGACAAAAAAAAAAATTTAAGTTGTTTAAAACATTAGATACCGTATGGATTGTAGCAATATGGATTTACAGGTCATAAGGGATGAGTTGAGAAGAATATGTATCTTTTAGTGGATAAATCTAGAATGATGATTTAGACTGAGAGAGTGAAGTATTGAGCTTTATCAGATTGAATTTGTTTTGGTCGACTTAAATGGGTTGATATATAGTGATAGAAAAATGGCGTGATTGTATTACGTATATGATGGCTCGAGTGCACTTTTTACGCCAATATTTAAAGATTAGGGCCGTGTCTCGCCGGATATTGATCAAAAATCGGTACTATTTTACCCGATATAGTACATCGAGATACAACCTAAATAAGCTGTATAATCAAGTTTTCGGATGTGAATGATTCTCGTAATGTCAAATTATGTGTTCAGATTAAATTGGTCGTGCAGTAATAACCCGTACATGGATGCAAGCGCACGAGACTTCATTTGGTTACACCCCAGCAATAGGATCGATAGATAAAGTAGTACTTTGAGTCACTTTATGCGAGAGCAAGAAATAACAATCCATATATTCAACAAAGAGAAGGTTGTATTATACCGACTTTTACATCATTCTCTCACAAAGAGTCTGAGATAATGTAGGGTAGCGGGAGACTTTTGGGGCATTAGTAGAAACTGACCGAGGTCCACTCCTGATATTTGACTGATTCTATATATGAGATTTCCGTGTCATATGTAGATGTATCATCTACAAGTAGTTATACGATACATAATGAGCGTATTGATAAACACTAAATTAAAAAAAGTGAACCGCAGGCTACAAGCGAATCTGTAATATATCATAAACTGTTTCTATCTATTTGATTGTTACTGATTTAGAGTCTAAAATATTGTCCACGGAGAATATTTGGAAGCTGGTGGAGCGTACCACCGTATGGGAGACAAGCCGCACAGTCAATATATAAACTCACACCGGAAAAGAATGTGAGAAGCTGAATAAATTAAGTGTATAAAGTTAAGTAAACAAGTTTATAATGAAAAAAAGTATGTGAGAGCGCTTCCAAATAAATCAGCTAAAGTGAAATAAGAACAATAATCATACCTAAGATACAATCCTTCAAGAAGTAGGTATGCCGAGCTTCAATCATACTAGTACAATATTTCCCAAGATTTGGGGAACTGAGATCCCGAATTTGGGTCATTGAGAAAATTAACAGATACATATAAAATTATACTGACACGACACGAAAATTAAAGTGAAGCTATTTAGCACGCTAACAAAGGAGAAGTAATTGATGACAAAATATGCTAAAATAGTGAAGTAAAGAAATAGCAAAAAGAGTGCTCATGTTGAATGAAATAAAAGATTCGAAGTTCGATTGTATTGACTGCAATAAAATACCCCCAAATTATTTTTTTAATTTTGTTTGGGGTGGATCCCTTCTGGGGATACCTAAGACACCCTATACGTCATATAACCATTCATAATTCGAACTCTACGACACATCGATAACCCATATAAGGACACAAACATTGTGTTTATTAAAAATGTTATTAACTCGGCCCAGCAGTGGCTCCAGCACCGAGTGCCGGAGCCAACTCCGGATTCACATATCAAGTGTTTCTAGAAATCAACTCTGAATCCTCTCAACAAATTTCACACAAATATACGAACACTTGATTTTTTAAGTGAGGGTGAGGTCCCCCATCATGGACCTCACGGAGACGTAACCTTCGTATACAACAAGGAACTATTGCCGCCACATAACCCCCTCAAATTGTAAGCCAGATACAGATAACCCTTAACCATGTAAATAATATACGAACTCAAGAAAATAATGCGAGAAGAAAACCGCGGCGGAAAAAAATAACAAAAATAATTAATGAATAAATAATAATAATAAATAATAATAATGAAAAACTTCAGAAGCGACCGGAGTCGGAGCCGGTAGCAGAGAGCCGGAGTCGGAAACAAAATAACACCTACAAAAATTATGATCCACTTCGTGAATCATAATTTCTTCGAAGGATAAATAAAAAAAACAATAATAATAATAAAATAATAATAGAAAAGAATAAGTTAGTAATAAGATATAAGTAATGACTATTTTTTCCCAAAGGATAATAAAAAAATAATAATCAATGACATGAAAAAACAAATCTTACACTTATATATCTCATCAAAAACACGTTGTACCTTAATAACAGCTACGGCTGAATAAAAGGACACTCAGAGACCCCGATAATAATCACAAAAATGTAGAGTCTTAGAGGGGTTACTTACTACTAATATATATAATTATGGTGATTGAGCTAAGTTGTGTTAAAAAAAAAAGATGGACATTAAAAGTTATTAAAATATGTTACAAAGCCAATGGTTGAAGGTCATCATAAGAAGATAAATCACTGAATCCAGATGTGAGAGTAACTATTTTTACAAGTGTGGATAAGACTAATATAAAGTTAGTTTAACTACTTAAGCAATTACATTGTACGAAAATAAAGAGTATTGGAAAGGGTGGAAGTATAAATGAATGAGGACTTTACATAAAGGATAATAAGAAAGTTTCATTATAGTGAGATAAGGTAGTATCTAAAAGTGAGATTAATGTATGGTAAACAATCGTATATCGTCATAGTGAATAATATATAATGAATTAAATTTGTAATGCATTAACTTTCAGTGTACTAGAAAATATGAGATGTGAAGGAGAATGTATGGGGGAAAGACACTATAATACAATAAAAATAAAATCTGTAATAGTATAAGTTAATTTGACAGACTTCAAGAAGTCGTGAATAATTAGATATTATATATAGATATAGGCAAAGGAATACATAGCCAATTTTATCAAACCTGAGACTTCGATTAAGTGCTCAGGGTTTGAATGGGAGTAAAGAAAATAAAAAATGACTCGTTTTGAATATTTAGCTATATAGCTCAACTATTAAAAATATCTTGTTAAGAAATATATGATTATCTGAGTCAGCTGCATAAGGTAGTAGAGCTCGAATGCTTATGATGCTGCTAATATAATACAACTGAAAGGTTGGTTAGACATATCATCTCGTCTGCGACAAAAAGAATTGAGTTATCTACGTGAAGAAATGAGAGTAAAATAATTAGTTAGGCGATAAAGTGTATAGAGAGATGTATCGCGAGAGCATTGAAATAGAGTATCTCTAGCCCCTGCTCTTCAGTATGCATATGATCGAATTGGACTTGCGTAACTGCATTAGCTATATAGATCGTAAGTTATATATTCTCGTTATCTATCATTAGGGCTAAGCGATACATAACGTGCCAGCTGAATCATCGAGATTATTTACTGCGTAGGTAGAAGTATTACTAGGTATACATAGGGTGAACATTCATCTCTCTACAAAAAAATGATTTTCTATATACTGCATTAAATAGAGAGAAGAGATATATTTTTGGGTATATTTATGAGATGAGTGAGCAACTGTACTAGTGTGAATTTTGTTCGTTGTCTTGAAATCTATTTCAGAACGGTTTGTACTCTCTGTCGAATCATAACTAGTGAAATTTTCAGTCGTTTCCTCGAAATCAATATCAGAATATTGTTTTGTATTCTCTGTCGTATCAACTAGTATGTTATATGAGAGAGAGTAGAAGATACACATTGTTCTTCACAAATCACAGAGAACTAGTATTATCAATGCAGGCTGTCGAATCCTTAGTTGACGTAATAAGTATCTAGTCGATAGGAGTAAGTATAAGATACGTTTAATAGATACTATCCTACGTTTATTTTGCTCTAGGTCTATGCGTAAGCGTTAAGAGTGAGAGAAATATGACAAATGGATGTCTATCCACAGTGTTAACTATGCAAAATTTATTTTGACTTCCGCGAATAGTTGAAATAATCTCTTTCGGTAGTGATTTCCCATTTACGGTGTTTAATTGATATGATGCCCGATTTGTAACATTTACAAAAGATGTTTTTCTTTATTTAGATGTGTGGATATCCCTAGTTTTATTTTGTTGTTCGCATATTTTACAACTCTAATTAAAATATTTAGTAACATTATTAAAAATAATAATAACAAAAAATCTTTGCTGTAACATGATAAGATAGAGTGTTCGCAATGTTTAAAAACAAGTTATGTTGAGGGCTCAATTAATACCCTGATGAAAAATCTGACTAGAAATTCATAATGAATATATAAAATCATTTAGTGATTCTCAACACATATATCAATGAAATTGACAAATATTTGCAGGAGAAAGATCGTAATGAATGTCATATATATATAGGTCACTATATACTTGTATAATCCCTTTACAGGTTTATTGTACAGTAATACGAGAATAGTATTAATACTTTAATTATATCTTATAGTTTCAGTAAAAATAAGATATATACATAGATGTAACATATTTGATATTCTATATATGATTAATATAGGTTAATTTAAGAGTATTTATTAAAACATATATAATAAGAGTTATTATTATTACCTCCACAACAGTTAAAGAATATAGTAATATATTATATAGTATAATAGTATAAGCGTATAGCCAGTAGTGATAAATTTAATATATTGTGATCAAGCATAACCCATAGTATACGAATTACATACAGTTGATATGAAAAGGGAGTAGGGCTTAGTGGAACTAATTGTTCGAGTGACTATTCATTAGCCTGAAGAATCTTGAATATTATAACTATCGCAAACGAGTGAGTAAGTGTGGAAATTAATGAATTGCAATTAGAGAGAGCAAACTATATTGTTAATATAGATCGCAGGAAATATCAGAAAACCTCTATGATTGTATCTAAAACGAAGCATTATGAAGAGAGATACTGATTTCACTCAGTCTCTCTATTGAATGAAATCAGATAACTATATATAGAGTGAAGAGGAAGACCTAAAACTTTATTAGAGAACATATGTCTCCGATAATATTTTCTCAATACAATTTTGTTTTCCCACGATTTCTCTAGATTACAAATGGAGCAGAAGCTTAATAATCCGGACCTCTCTCTTGGATGTGACATCTTGATAATACTATTATCTTCTATTTCGCGGTACCACCATTGCCAAAAAATTGAATTTGTGGGCCAGGCTCAAGTTCTGCAGTATCTCTCATGTTGTGCATCGAACATGTTGACATAGGAGAGTGACTTCCGCAAATTTACTGCTTAATACACGTAGAAAATATATGATAATATAATATGAAAAAAGGTTGTTTAATATTTTCCAATATATAATAAAATATAATAGTAAAATTTGAACTATACAGAGTGCACCTTAAGAGAGTGTACAATAATTATTAAGTGAGGGGCCAAGAGAAATCGTGTCTTTCACAAGTCGTTTTTTATTTTTGTTTTTTTCTTTATTTTTTATTATTTTGAAGGTAGCTATCCTTGACATTAATTCATTACTGAAACACAAATATTTTCTTACCCCTAGATTATATTTGTAACAAAATACATAAATTAAAAAGGACCCTCTATCCCACCTCGGGTGAGTTTTGGACGAGGGTAATATTTTCATAACATCATTCTAAAATACAAAACATCCATTCCCGGAACGCGATGAAGGAAAGATTTCAGTCCCTTTATTTAGAGGAAGATAGTAAATAGAATGTAATACGATATTGCTCTCAACCTGCAAACTCGATGCGAGAATGGACACAATAGTGTTAAGTGAAACATAGACTATTAGTAGAGTATAGTATATATAGAGAGACGAGCATCGATATTCGTCGCTGCAGCAGTACAACTAAAGAATATGATAAGTACGACCATATTTAATTATTGTAAATATTGTATATTACTCTGTTTATTATAATCCGATTGGATAAAGTATCAATTCAACTACTGTCTAATTTTAAGAATTGCAACTCCACCAAATACCACTAAAAACTCCCCCCAAAACAACTGCTCATGATTTGGATTATGTTGATTGTCTGTCTTCCCTTGATCAAGTACTCATACAAGAATATCATATGTGTATATATAATTTATTTTTTTTAATTTAACTTATATTTTCACTATAGGTTTCAGGCGTCCCTATCAGTTATGTCTAAATTGAATAGAATACTATACCATATCTAATATAACTATAATTGAAGAGTTTCCACGTGCTCGATACTTCCACAACAGCAGAATGATAAACTAAAAACAAGACTGAATTCATTTGTGTCTCGACCTTATGTGTCCACCCATGAAAGTAGTCGCCTATGCGGTATCTCTGCGTGTGAACTGATTGTTTTGCCTCATATGTGTCGATTATATATTATGATGCTATGAGTCACAGATAAATGCTTACCACATCTGCCACTTTGAGCCTTGATGGGATACTTTTCCAGAGAGTGTGAGTTAGATAGTGCAAATCACTTTTATGTGAATATGATGTATAAGATGACATGAGCGAGTGTGAGGTGACATCTCTTAAGAAGAGAGAGTGCGGAGTCACAAGAAACACAATAAGGCCCACATACAATTTTCTTCAAATTAGAGTCTCACACACAATTTACCATCTGAACATCACTGTGTGGCGACTGTGAGAAGATGACGGTGCTGTACATATGTCCGAACAGTAAAGTCGTGTACTTATGAACACATGAGTGAGGATTCTAGGAGCGCTGAAACAGCATAATAAACAACGAGAGAAACTATGAGATGGGTAGACCACTCTTTATTGGAATATGTGTGAAGAGAATAGTACTATGTTGGCTGCAGAACAGATTAACCCCAAGGCAAAAGTAATCTGTCATCAGCACATTGGTCTTACGAACGCCGATTTTCACTTCTTCCCTTTACAATTTCTATATATTAGAATTCATACTTATCCCGTATAGACAGTATGACCTGCATAGAGACTATATAGCAGTTACTGTCGAGAGAATTTTATACAACGTAGAGAAACCCTAATTATATTCTAGTATGAGTCTAGCTATGAAATAAGGCATTAAGGCCGTAAGGTGTGGTGATAGTGAAAGAATATGATTCATATGCGTACTTAGAGAATAAAAGGTCATCTTACTACATTACGTACAATAGTAAGATATTTAATGATAAGCACGACGAAATGTCATTGAAATGACTTAAATTTGGTTAGGCCTATTTAATAATGATGTAAATCCACTTATACGGATAATGAAATTCACGCTCACTAATACACATTCAACACCGAGAATCGAACTGTCGCTGAGCCTAAGAAGTAAGGCGAAAGGGATATCTACTATAATCTAACTCAAAAAAAACAAGCAGATAATGAACCCCATACTATACGGAAACTTACATACAGTCCACATGGAGGGTGTCACAACTCTAACCGAAGACTACCTTAATATCTGCCGAATCCTGGACGCAATACTCTATGTCATACACATGACGTAATTGTGACGATGTGAACTCTTGTAAACATGAAAACTAGAACGGCAATTCCAAGTCATATCAACCTGCGTAGCCTGAGCTAAGAGCTAATCTCTCCCCATTTACCAGTTTGCAAATGAGATAACAATAAAAGTGACATAAGAAAGAAGGGCGTAAGAAAAGAAGGAAGAATACACGAGCTACTTTTACTAAGAGAGGATGGAGGATGAGAGTAGACTAAATCGTGTCTCGAGGCAGTTAAAAGTATAGCACACGAGAGATATTTAAGATGAGGTCATAAATAATAATAATTTTAGGTTGTATATCTTACGGCCTATGATACGATGATCTATATAACTACGATTCGGGTCAGAGACCTTTATTTCGCAGACAACTCTAAAAGGTTTAAACTACATGATGATCTTTAGTATGTGCCTGAACCATAAGTATAATAAACAGAATGAACTAGAGCACAGACCAAACTCATGAACAACTATTCTCATCGCAGCACATGACATATTAGACTAATATTATATTCCTATACTCACGTGCACGAGCTCTGATGATTTCACTAAGTCTAGTCTCGTACGGTCAGTTTATCATCCTCATCTACTTTGAATTGAGTAGAGAGTGATCAGACGACAACATATAAATATTTAGAGAAGAGGTATCCAAACAATTGGCAGTCTCTGGCTCTAGGCTATGATACTAAATAGCAAAATTCTTTTATCTATATATGTGAATTATTGCGTAACACCTCTACATTCGCATCATAGATAGAATCAAGGAGATTATCTCTCACACTATACGAGTCAATGGGCAAATTATTGACAACAGAATGGAACCGCATTAACCCTTTTTTACATGTAAGTTATCATAACAACAAACTAAGCGTATATCGTATTAATACATCAAAATCTCTAGGTAGCATAAGCACGATGAAAGATCACTCTATTATAATATATTAACTGGAAAACTCACGTCCTATGCTCCTAATATAGTGTACACGAATATTACATGTTGTAGAAAGTCATAGTAATTTATAGTGACCTATAATTATATGTCAACTATTCATGTCGATGAACTCACAATACTCTCTGATTATACAAGAATCCCTCCCAATGTTAAAAACAAAAGGTGGTTATAATGGGAATGCTGAAGAAAATTTTACACCATGAGTTAAGTCGAGCCCGCCGAATGCGAGACCAGATTTCAAGAGAAGCTATAGTACACAGGAGACTATGTATATATATTGATTTATATATATTAATAGACCTAATTAAATGTGGACTTAGATTAACATAACTAGTGTGAATTAGAAGGTACCTACCAAAAGGAAGCTTTACATATATAATATAGAGGGCTATAGGATAGTTTGTCTTGTATAGCTGAATATATATATAATTTATAGTAATATCTTATCTACAGGCCACGAGCTATATATGAAATATTAAAGTTAATACCCCTCGATAAAATTCATTAAGAGTATATAGTATATGAGATGTCTATTATAGTTAAAGATAAAATAAAATACAATTATAATTACAATAATAATCATACCTTAGCGAATTTATAAACGGTACGTTGATATATTGGTTAACTACATATCCTGAATGGCGGTATTGTTATAGGCCTTCAAGAATTATTATATTGCATAGTATATAGAGTTAATATATAGAAAAAGTTGCTACATGAGTTAGTGAAGTATTCTGGTCAGAATAATAAAATTATAAGTAAGCATATTATATATTTATATATGATATAAGGAATATAATCTCTACATAGAATTATCGTAGTACTAAGATTTTAGGCATTAAAAACACCAATCAAGTATTAAACCCAAGTATTAAACTTTATATTGGTTAAGTATTACCGTATATATTAATATATATATAAATAAATAGATATTTTTCTTTATATATCTAAAGTTATGGGTTCCAATATCTGTTGTTTTATTAATTTGATAGATTGTAGTAAGTATCCTTTATACGGCACTTACACACTTATAAGAGCCTAACCGGCCGGACAGGTTTATATGCAAAATACTTTGTTAGAAAGAAAACCCAAGCAGCGGTTATAGTTTCTTTTGATAAGGGCCTTGCACGTTTGCATACAGGTGAGCTGAACAGTATTTAGAGAATTTCTAATTCACAACTGAATCTCGCGGCCCTCTTTATTAATAAAACATAGATATCATATACACACTTAATGATCGAGTGTATGTGATTATGTAAAAGTACCAATAATTATTCATACTTATGCTCATTATTATTTATTATTATAATGTTATCAGTTTATTAATTTATTGTCATTAATCATTACATCATTATGTATTATCATGGTCCAATATGAACTAAATAATTATTTTTATTGCTAACTTCTTATATCGTGCTTAATGTAATTCTACTACACTAATATATAATCGATGATAATTGGATACTTATTTTACGATGTGAAAAAATTAATCTATTAGAACCAAGCTTCTATGCTCTAAATGATCTATATGTAGCAAAGGACTCCTGTAACGAGTTGGAATATTTATATAATGATTACATGTATAATTGATAGAGGAAATTAATAATAAAGATAGTAGTTAAAAATTGGCACCTTAGATAATTATTTGCTTATACCTTAATATGTGATAGCACAAATTGTTACTATGGTTATCTATGAGTATAAATAAGTAAATTAGATCCTATATATATCCTTTAAATTAGATAGTACATAGTGATATATTACTATCACAGATTGATGCTTTATGTTATTAATATCCTAGCCGTAATAAATTACTTATATAATATCAAGTATAGCCCAAGGAAGTCTATGTTATCATGTAAGAATTATATATAGCATCAGTCTAGAGTATGTCCCTATACTAGTGAGTACAGATCATGTACTAATATTATTGATAGCAATACTGAGACCCTTAAAATGTAATAAATAAGCATATGTAGGCCATTAATTGAGCGTATGTGACTATTACTTAGTAGTATACTAACCATATCATGTTGTACATTTTAAAAAATAGAAAAATTAATATTTATCATTGTATTAATCCTGTGAGAATAAAAGATCTCCACAGGACAATATAAGTAGGCCGCTAATATATATGAGATTGCTGTGAGAAACTAAACAATGTTTACCATAATTAGTATAGTAGAATAAAACATCTGTATCAGAGAGATACGCAGGACCCTTTAGTATGGTGCTACGAATCAAAAAAGACATAAAATATATATTATAATATAATTATATAATAAATATTAATTTTTAAATAAGCATGGAGAAAGATGTACAGTTGATGATCAAATTTAAAGGATAAAGTAATTGAATCAATATGATAATGTTTCAATAAGACGCCCACAAAGCATTTCGATTTCAATATATAACCTCATAAATAAGATATAATATATTTAAAAGTATTTAATTAAAAAATAAATATATATTATAATTTATAATTTTTAGGGATCTACTTAATGAAATAAATATAAATTATACATATAATAAAATAACACTAAATAAATTATCAAGAAAGATAGAACACGTAGAAAAAAATCAGAATATAAAGAAGGAATCAGATGAGAGTACTATAATTTATTTACTTGACATGCTTATTTATATAAGAGTCAACATAACTTCTATGAAGTGATATTTTTTAGTTTATGCAGTTGATTACATTAGATGTATTATTATCTTATTTACTTCTGGATATATATGCTTACTTTTATTAAGATAAAAAATTAAGTTGTTTAACTTTAAAAAATTAAAAATCATTAAAACATTAAAACACAATTATCTTCCTTACACACGCTTACACATAACGTAATGTCAGTGTACGAAGTTCTCTCTCAAAATATATTTATTTTTATATACAATAGTAGTCAAATCAAAAAACTTTTCCCGCTATTGCGCTATGTCAAACCCCGACCTCACAACTAGATAAACCAATAGTCCTCTACCTCTTAAGTGGGCTGCAGGGTTTACAGTTGTATACACATATGAGTAAATTTAGTAACCCAAATAAGCTAGAAGAGCCTAGTATAGAAAGGGTCTCTTAAAAACACTCTCTGAGAAAATTTCAATGCGCAGATGCAAGACTAAGTGGAGATTAGGAATAATTGTTTTGCTATATTTATAATATGTATTTCTGAGTATACTAAAATATGACATTCAAGTAAGAATAGGCCTAGAGAATATTTTGATAGGTTATGTGCATTAATAATATTTCAGAGAAACACTCAATTCTCACCAAAAACAAAAATATTAAAGAACAGAAGAAGAAAACGAACACAGAGAATAAAAAAGAAGCACCTGTAGTTTGGTAGAGCAGAGCATGAAACTTATCTTCTGGCTCTTCCGTGCAAAGCAGAATTAAAGATTTAAATAGGTCATGAACCGTTGCTCATAAGATATAGGCCTCGCACTCTGCGTGCGTTATTAATAATTCATTATATAATATATTTTATTATTTATCTCATATATAATTAGATGTTTAATCTGGAGACATGGTTTTATGTACCAAAATAGCTTATCTTTAATATAAAATTTTATATGACGAGTTCGCGACTTTGTGACTATATGCATACAAAAGATGATCTCTATTGTCGGCGAGACTGTGACTTTCACATATATTAAGCTCTCTCCTCTATCTTGCCCGCGAAATTAATGACCTTTGACTGGGAGCATTCATTAGAGGCGAGACTATATTGCAGGCTATATATCGTATACGCCAAGAGTATATATAAGATTTTACTCTATTAAATCCTCTACATTAAAGTGGGATTGACTGAGAGCAGTGCGTCCAGACTAGTGTGCCTCAAGTGTCTAATCTTGGGCTCATTAGATAAATGATATAACCTGGTATTAAATATATTTGGTGAGTTTAATTTTTGATGAAGTGACTGGACAATTCTATAGTGGAAAGGAGGGCCGAAAACTGTTCGGCTTTATATTAACATTTATTAGTACTACTCTAATTTGTTGACTGGTAAGAGCAAGATCTACACATTTATTGGTGGGATCCATGCGGCTTCTTATATGAAAAACAAATGTCTTGAGGCATTATATATAAATTTATTATGATTCTTTAATAAGTAAGACTACAAACGGGACCTAACAAAGAACTTAGTGTCTTTATATAGATCTTGATTATTATTTTAAGGAAATTATATTATATATGTTATATTTATATAAAATAAGAACTATCATCCTTAGTTCATATTTATATTACTACCTGTGATATTACTTCGAGTCTCACATAAGCTAGTGATAAGGTAATATGCAGCCATTCTTTTTAAGTTATTTTATTTCATAATTTAATTATATTATATTATGGAGTCATGACTGGGACATTTCAATATAAAATTCGACTGCAGAACGAATTGATTATAGAAAATTTTTAGGAGTGACTGGGACATGTCTGGTATATAATAAGAGACTCATTATGTTCGACATTCTTGATATACTTATATTATTTACTTATCTTAAGTATTAATATGGTCATTATGGATCTGAGGACATTATTCTATAGAGTGAGGTTAAAGCAGTCTTTTAAAGTATGCAATCAGCAAATAATAATTAGTGAAGCTTGCATTATGACCTCTATCTATAAATTGATCGCATGGCAATGGGTAGTTTTTAATTTTAATTGATAAATATCTACAAATGCCCGTCTAATGGTTAACCTTTTAGAGACTATGATTTCCAGTGAACCAAAAATTGCATGTTAATAATTTAAGAAGACAGGCATTGGCCTCATTCAGATATATAGACCGCTAATGTATAAATCCAGCCATATAGTATATTATAAAAGTTAATTATTAATATTGTTTGAAATAACTTAAAATTTTTAAAATATGAAAGATTTCTTGAAATAATTTTAAAATCCTATTATTATCTAGAACAGAAGATGCCATTATGCCTATCTTAAGAACATTGTCTCTAGTTCAACGTCATTTAACTAATACTTACACTACAATAATTAAAACAAATAAGTATATCTCTCATTAACTGGAATACCCTTACTAAAAATATGCGTACACCAAAACATAAAACAGGTTCATATTTTTGATATAAAAGTTAATTAAGTTAATAAATTATAAATGTATTCCTTATTTATAATTAAAATTTATATAAATGTGATATCAAAAAAAATCTTAATAGAGTGTTGTTAAAATATGCCCCACAAAAAAATAATAGATAACTAAAGCGATTAGATATATTATAAAGACATATAATTGATTTACCTATGTGTTCGACAAATAAAAATATAGAGTTATACATTGCAGAGCATCAGACAGCTTATATGTGTCCTTCTCTATTAAGTGCTAAGAATCCCAGATCGGTAACCTCTCACTTTACCAAATATATTATAGACAGACATTTTATTATGGGAAACATCAATATATTAGGCATAATATTTTAATATATCTTAATGACAATTAATGAATTAAGCATTTATATTCCAAATTAGTAAAGAGAAAGACAGGGTATGATGGAGACTACTATCATTATCCCTTAGTCACATGTGCCCCAAGTATACAAACCCAAAATAATGGTTAAAATTACATAGATAAATAGATGTAAATATTGAAAATCCAATAGTTATTTTCATACCTTTACTATAGGTGCTCCTCCTCCAATGTCAAAATTTTAGTGCACACACTACAATCTCCAGAAATCTATTAGATTGAATACAACTTATCGCGCGAAATTAATAGAGTAACAGATTCAGAGAAGCCGTCATAGACAGCCCGTATCTGTGGAGCATGATACTCCAGTCATAGCACCAATATAATAACTCAAATTATATATTAAGAATAAATTAATTTCTTGAATTCTATTATTTACAATTATATATGGGTTTGACGTGGTAAAGTCTATGAGTAATATAGGCACTACTGCTGCTCTCTCTTATGTAATACCTCCACACTCAAAAATATCTTTATTCTCCAATTATATCATTTTATAGACATGCCGCAATATCTAGACACTGGAGCGCGAACTTAGTCTTAGGTCTCCTCATGTGCATATCTATAATAATATTATTAAAATACTTATATTCAATTTTAATTTACATTATAACATAATTTATGTGAAGAATAAAAATCCTAGTCTCCTTATTACTCAGAAATCAATATCTTAATTGGTGTTGAATACTGGCCTGAATATCTGAAGACGGAGGAACAGAATCTTCATAAGAAGCGTTTGAATGCATCATCTGCTTACTCAACCAATAATAATAACTTATTTGCGATTTATCTTAGTGAGGATAAAGGTACTAAAAAGTGGAACTCATTGTGTTCTGAGGATTCTTTAAATGTAATTTAAGTAGTAGGATAATTAATTTTAGATCTCAGACTAGCGGAGACAGTGTTTTAGAATGTGAGCAGGTAAAATATGATGTATTAGCAATGATATGCTGTTCCATAAGATTAATTTTTCTTGTGATAAGAATTAAATTAATTAATTCGTGAATATAATGAATAGTGTGAACAGTCTAGAAATAGGGAACCTCACTACTGTCATTCATAATTTTAAGTATTAGCTCTTAATAGTTAATATTAATCCATGACACCTTATCGCTCAATCCCCAGCGAGCTGTGGAGAAAGGAGACACGGGACATCATTAGATAACGATTGAATGAGCATCACAAAAATCAGATCAAAATATCAAAATTATTTATTTAGTAGTTTTTCATCTAATCTGAAAAAAATAGAGAAAAATTTTTACCAAATACTATCTAAACCACCAATTCCACCCATCCAGTCCTCATACAAACAGAATCTCTACCATCATATGAATCAAAATATCCATACTACAGATATATGGATATCTAAATATTCAAACAACGAGTCATTTATTTTCTTAACTACTCACTGGCTTATTAGTCCATTTTGAAAATAATTGAACAATAAATTCTCATTTAGCATAAATATAAATCAATATTAAATAATAAATAAATAAGTTATTTAATATAATATTAATATATTATTATAATATAAAATTATAATTTATAAATAATATTAATTTAATTATATTATATATTAAATTTAATTAAATTATTAAAATTAAATATATTATAATTATAAAAATTTGAATTTATATTAATTTAATAAATATATTATAATATATATATATTAATTATTATATTATATATTTATAAAATTACTCGTGATTATTTTTAATATTATAATTATTATCACCAATTTATTAATATAATTAATTAATTTTATTTGATTAAAATAAAGAAAATTTATATTTAAATTATTATAAATATATTATTAAGAGACGCCATAACCTGGTTAATGTTGAATCTAATTTTTTAGTATTACGGGTAGTACTACTGTGAGCCAGGTAACTAGATTTGTCCTTAATCAGCGTAATAGTAATCTGCATAACGTGATGCATGCGTGTATATAAGACAGAGTTTGATCTCTATCAATTTTTTATACAAATAATTGCGTAAATATCGTAATAGTACTCTTTTTCATATAAATAAATGGAATCACATCATTTACTTGGTGCTAAATTTTATTCTATTATTTATTCGCAGCGACTTCTGGTTCTACCTTCATAATTAACTATAAACTCAATTATTTATTATCTATTAATCTAGTCTACACTAAATCTACCTCCCATGCATCTACGGTATATTTATTTATTGATTATACATATTCGTAAACAAGATATTATTAATATTGATTCTAGATCTAGATTTTATTATCTCTCTCTCATGACTCAGTAAATTTGTATGCATATGCTCTTGATAAAATAATAGTCGTATGTTCGGACGTGTTCTTTATAGTCCATACTCCGGCCCTGCGCCATTAGGGCTCTTTCGTACTCATCATATTTGCGTTGTGTTCATTATCATAAGTTTGTATCTTTAAGTGAGAGTGTAGTGATATGATAATATATTTAATTAGATTATTCTGAATTTCTATGCTATAAATATTTTCAGTCAATTAATTATTATTTTATATTGTGTTTACAAATCGGTCTTTTTTTAGATTAAATTTAAATTTTATCTAAATTTTTTTTCTATTTTATTTTAATATTCACATTCTAGACGGTCACTGGGGTGATTAATAATACTCTTCTCGCATAAGTTCATTGTTTCTTGAGTATTCGATGCAAATCTATCTAACATGAGTATTAGGTTATTAATATCGGATAATTACTGTGTAGCTAATAAATTTGTAATTGTAGGCAATTAGTAAGTAGTGGTTTGTGTTATATATTGTCTGGTGTACTTTATATATTGTACTAGATATATACCTGTAGGTCTTCTCGTACCCCGTGGGATCCAATGAATAATGTAATCATCCCACTTCCACATAAAAATTAATAGATGATCGTAATTTGGCTAAAAATTTGGTATGAGAGGTATTATCTCCAGAGAAATTATATAAGGATTCTTAGAAAAACAATCTGATTTCACTCATTGAATCGGCGTGAAGTGTACGGCTCACCAGTGAAATTAATCTCTAAGCTAATACACATAGTTAGCTTTAAGCCCTCGAGCTGCCAGTGTAGACTTTTAAGTTTAATAAATCTATTTTTTTGAACTAATATAACTTCATAGGATAGAAGTGAATTTAGAAGAAGTGCTTTAAATAAAACAAACAAATAGTATTGGTGGTTGTCCATTCCTAAATGATTGAATACAATTTTTCTGTTTGTATCCGTGGATGGTTCGTTAATTTTATTAGAGTGCGAAATTTTATTGATTTGGGCTGTCGTGATAAAAAAGACAACCTTACTTTCAATTATTAGAAGGATATGAGTCGTAGGATCCACCCAGAGAGGGAGAGTCCCAGCCCATTTTACAAACGCATTTAAAAATGTGAGATTCTGTATTCAGCCCAGCATATAAGTTAATATGGAAGGATGTATTTTTCTATTGAGAAGCATACACATTGAAAACTCGGTTGATCTTAGTGTATATTTCAGGCGACGTATAAATTATCGAAACGTTTCTCTTCGATAAGGTACTTGTCTGTCAGAAATGTACTCAAATATCGGTCTAGACTTTTATGTTATTATGGGTAAAATGACCAGATTTGAATTCCCAAATTCGGAGGGACCAGACCCCAAAATCTAAATATTGACCATTAGAATTGAATTGAACACTCGAGCCATCACAATATCCTTCTGAGGGAATTATCTTAGTGATCACCCGTGGTGTATGTTAATATAAATATCTATAGTAGTATTGAAGATTGCCCCAAGTACGTGCGGTACTTCACCCCAAAAATCTGAAAAATATGACAGGTCTTAGTATAATCAACGAAAACTTATGATTAGTTGACAGCACTTGTTTTATAGAGTATGTAGGACTTATAAGATAGGGTGATAACGGAGTTTAAAAAATAGAGACCGAATTGAACCAAACTGCGTGGGATAATCGGCCCAGCACCTTAAATTAATTTCGAAATATTATATTTTGAATTAACTCTATGAGAAATTGATTGTAATACATTCGATGTAATTACACTTACATAACCATTCTATAGAGTAATTATTAGGATTTATACTTTATTAGATTTAACCGCTTAACTGACTTTAGTGTTGTTATATGGTACAGTGTGGATGGCCCCAGACGGATGTGTGAGAATTGTGCTTTTTCTTTTTATAATTTTATATTATATATTTTTTTTTAGGTAAATACTTATATTCGTTATTTAGTAAACTTAAAATTATTATTTTTTATTTGATTACTCAAAAACGAATAAAATAATTGGATGCAAGTAATTTGAACAATGAAAGAACACTTCAACTAAATTAGATTTTTATAGTAATTAATTAATTAGTTATTTACATCCATATTTGGCTCATCTGAAAACTGTAAAGTTTTGTTTTGAAAATATTATGTTAAAAATCTGTTAATATTAGAACTATCATAAAGCTTAGTTAGTATCATTTGAATTAAATATTATTTTTTTTATTTGTGAACTTGAAGTAAATTATTAATTCAAATATAATTGGTAATATTTGATCAGTGATTCAAAGAATGTATGGAAACGTAGCTTAACAATGAAGAAAAAAGTTCACATAACGCTTTTTAAAATGGCGTACAATAAAATAATTACAAAAACTAATATTATATTTCGCCTTGAACTACTACTGCCTCAAGGTAAACTCTGCAATTATATAATTTCCCTTTCGAAAAAAAATTGCCAACTAGTAAAAACTGCTCTGGCTGATACAAGACCCTGAAAATTGAATTTGAAATTGGGAGAAATAACTTTTTTGATTTAAAATGGCATATAATATTTAAACATTAACAAACCTACAAGTGATAGATAGTAGTATTAAAGTCGCTAAGCTGCTGTAAAAAGGCATATAATATTTATACAGCAGGGAGCATTAACATGCTGATCAGAATACTACAGTACTATGTTGTCTTACATTTTTAAAAGACTTGCTGCACTCATACTTAATTTTTGTGTGCATAAATTCCAATCTATTCTTGCGTACGAAGGACATTTTTAAGCAATTGTAAAGTTTTTAATTATTATAACTATTATTATTATTTTTATTATTATTTTTATTATTATTATTATTATTATTATTATTTATTATTATTATTATTATTATTATTATTATTATTATTATTATTATTATTATTATTATTATTATTATTATTATTATTATTATTATTATTATTGTGTGGATAATGAAATTATTATTATTATTCTATTATTATTATTATTATGATTATTATTATTATGTTATTATTAGTTATTATTAATTATTATTATTATTTAATTATTATTATTATGTATAATTTATTTATTAATTATTATTATTTTTTTTAAATGTAATTATTTTTCATTATATTTTCAATATATTATTCTCATGAATTAGTAATTTTATTAGTTATTTATCAATATTATTCATGATATTAATAATATTATTTTTTTTAGTTATTATTATTATTATTATTATTATTGATGTATATATGTATTGTGGTGGATAATCAATTATCATTTTTAAGTGTAAAATGAAAAATGGTCTTATTATTTTGTCCATTATTGATTATTATTATTATTATTATTATTATTATGTATTATTATTGATTATGTATTATTAATTATTCATTATTATTAATTATTTATTATTAATTATTATGTATTATGTATTATCTATTATTATTATTATTATGTATATTGTGGTGGATAATCAATTATCATTTTTAAGTGTGAAATGAAACATGGTCTTATTATTTTTGTCGCTTATATTATTATTATTATTATTATTATATTATTAATGTATTATCTATTGATTATTATGTATTTATTGATTGATTTATTATTATTGATTGATTATTATTATTATGATTATTATTATTATCTATTATATTATTATTATTATGTATTTATTTATTCATGTAAATTATTATTATTATGTAATGATTTTTATTAATATATTCATTATTGTAATTATATTATTAGTTGTTATTATTTTATTATTATTATATTATTATTCATTAATTTATTATTATTATCTATTTATTATTTATTATTTTTAAGTATTGTTATTGTTATTACTATTTACAATTTTATTATTATTCATTATTATTTATTATTGATTAGTTATTATGTATTATTATTATTATTATTATTATTGATATATTATTTATGTATTATTAGATTATATTATTATTATTAAATAGTTAAGGCTTTGTGTTGTTCAGGTTACCAAGTGATATGATGAAGTATTTGGGATGATTGGGTAACAATTCCTCAAAATTCATTGATTAAGTATTATTATTATTATTATGCTATTATTATTATGTTATTATTATTATTCATTTGATTATTAGTTATTATTTATGTATTATTATTGATATTAGTTAAATATTATTGATTCTTATTATTGATTGATTATTGATTATTGATTATTTATTATTATGTATTGATTGAATTAGTTATTATTATTATTATTTTATTATTATGTATTATATTATTACCTACATATTAATTATATCTATTATTATTTTTATTTATTACATATTCTTATTATTATTATTGATTATTATTATTATTATTATTATATTATTATTATTATTGTATTGTATTATTATTGATTATTATTATTATTATTGATTCTTATTAATGTATTTATTATTCATGTCCAGATTCTGCCGAGCGAGAGATAAAGATCTCCATTAAAAATGGTTTCCTACGTAGATCGTCGAGTGCGAGTCAATCCCCAAAAACTCAAATAAAATGTAAACAACAACAACAACAACATACAACAACAACAACACAACAACAACTAACAACAACCAACAATCAACAACAAACAACAACAACAACAATAAAAAGAACATCAGCAAAGGATGCACATCAACAATACAACAACACAAGAACGACAATATACAAAAACAAAACAAACAACAACAACAACAATAACAACAAGCAACCCGAAGAACAGCAGACAACAACAAAACAAGCACAACCAACAACAACACAATAACAATAACAACAACAAAAACAACAACAACAACTCTTAGAAAGCACAGACATAGGTTATCTGGACAGTCCCTCATCATCAACCCAACTATCTCCTCAAAGAAAATTTATATTTGAATATGAAGACCTCATAAACGAAATTACAAAAAAAAAACAAAAAAAAAACATAAAAAATCAACTAGAAACATGGTTTTCAAATTCGTTAGCTGAGCATGAGGAAGAACTTAATAAATTAAAAGCATCAAACTTATTGACAGAACAGGGCGTTACAAAAACAAAAGGATGAGAATAAAAATCTGATCGAAGACATTTTAGCTCCCAAATATAAAATTGAAAAATAGAGGGAACATTGGATACACAAAATAAACGGACAGAACATCTGATACAAGAAAAGCATGCAACTGTATGCTTGTTATCAGGGCCAGCTCTGCCGCTAGGCAACAGAAATGAAAACTGCGAATATATGGTAATAAGTCTCATTAAAAATAAACTAAACATTAGCCTACCAGATGGATCAGTACTAATGCCTCAAGAATAGGTTATTAAAGAGATGACAAGCAGGAAAGAAGAACAATTAGTTTTAGTGTGCAAGATAAAGACATGCGAAGTAAAGTGATTAAAACATGCATACATATGAAACCTAATTTTTATAGTAACGAATTCAGTCAAAATATATGTAAAAAAAATTATTGTTTAAAACACTAGTACTTAATATTTATCTTAAATTACTTTCTACTTGTTTAGAAAGGATGAAATTGAACATATTTTTGTTTCAAGATATTGAAGAATTTTTAAAAATTAGAAACATCACATAACTGAGTGCCCAATGGCCCACAAAGACCAATTTATTTACAATGTGGCCCTTCATAAAATATTATGTTGACCAATGGTATAAGAAATCATACATTGAAGTTATTACATCTTATTTTATTAACAGGAGACAGTACGTTGATTTCGTTGTCCCCTCCTCACGCCCTTTACCTGTGTCGTTCGGTGTTATACAAGTATCGTGTCTTGACCCTCTGTTTTTTATATTTTCATTAATGATATTGAAAAGGCGGCACGACGATCTAATACTTCGTTTGATTTGGTTGTTTGCTCTACTGACCCTGAATATGCAGTTGCCCTTATCAATGCAGAGGTGGATGACTTGAGATCTATTGAGACTTAGAGTAATGCTAATAAACTTGTTATTAACCCATTAAAATCTAAATGCATGCTTATTACACCTAGAACCCCCACTTATCTTTTGATTTTAAAATGGCCGGAGTGGCCATAGGAAAGAAAAGAGCTTTTAACTATCTTGGTCTAATATTGCAGGACTATTTGCGCTATGGCAGGTACATCTTCTTCGCTCTTCGTTGGATCTAAATTGGCCGGAGCCGAAGGTGTTATTTACTCTTTAGGTGAATGAAGTTCTACCTTTAAAGACTCTTCGAATGCTGCATTTTTCCTTGTATATCTTCATATTAATGTGCACATACTTGCTTGGGAGGTTCAAATACTAATTGTCTCAGAATTCTTTACGTTTCATTTAATAACCTCGTCAGGAATTTGGGATATTCAATTGGTGGTAATGTGGGGGGTGTTCTTGCGGTGCTCAAAATTTTGAATATAAAACAGCTATATATAAACTGAGACTTGGTGAATTTATGTTGGATGTCATAATGGACAAACACGGTCATTATGTAATTTAAAAATGATCTGAAATGGACACATGTATATTGTATAAGCCCACACTGCTTAAGGCTTGTTGATGGTGAACAAATCTTATTTTATATCAAATCTTGTTAAGTTTTGGAGTAAATATCTCTTGACATAAAAATTTAACATTGCAAGTCTACCTTCAAGAGACGCCTTATGTATTATGTTATGGAAAACAATATCCATAGTATAAGGAATCTGTAAATTTTCAATTTTTTTTATGTGGTTCTGAATAAAGTCTAAAGTCTAATCTAAAATCTGTCATTATTATTATTATTATTATTATTATTATTATTATTATTATTATTATTATTATTATTATTATTATTATTATTATTATTATTATTATTATTATTATTATTATTATTATTATTATTATTATTATTGTAATTATTATTATTGATTATTATTATATTGTAATTTTTAATAAAAACAATGTTTCCTCTCTCTCTTCTCTCTCTCTCTCTCTCTCTCTTACTCTCTCTTCTCTCTCTCTCTCTCTCTCTCTCTCTCTCAAGCGCCTTAAAAAATACCAACAGAATAAGCCTAAAAATTTGTCAATGCGTTGTGATAGCAGTGTGACGTGTCAAATTTCACTTGTTAAGGGATTTAACGGTCTTTCTCCTTCCCCCTCGGAGCACTTGACGTTTTTTTCGTAACTCTCTCTCTCTCTCTCTCTCTCTCTCTCTCTCTCTCTCTCTCTCTCTCTCTCTCTCTCTCTCTTTCTCTCTCTCTTTCTTTCTTTCTTTCTCTCTCTCAACTTTTTTATTTTCTTCTAGTCAAAAAACATCCTTCATTCCAATCTCCTTTTGAAAATGTCGTCAAATGCCCTACCACGAGTGCTAGCTTTCAACTGACCAGCAATGAAACAAAGTCTGTTCATCCTCCACATAACTTGGAGAGAATATCCTGGCAATAAACTCCGCCTCATACCCTCTCGATGAGTTCACCAACTTCACGTAAGAGGCCTGCGTCTTTGTCTCCTAATCTGTCTCCAACCATCACTCCAACTCCTGAAAAAGATGTCCCTAAACAGAAGCAAGAGATTAAACACCAAGGCATGGATTAATCGCTAAAATATAAAACATTTGAATTTCTAAAGCAAAAGACACCCACCCCAGATAAAAAAAATGTAACTCAGAAGATACCTCGCCATAAAACAAAAGCATTGACATCAATAGATCGTACCCAAGCAACCACAGCTGTCAAACAACCCACCAACCAATCCTTTGATATCTTGCAGGATTTTTCCAGCTCTTCTGAATCCTCCTATAGCTCTTCTTCCGAATTTTCTATCTCAGCACTCCCTAAAGGATTCTATGCCTTAGCGGATGAAATAGATTATAGTTCCCAAATAGAGCTTGATGTGACGACCCACTCTCTCTTTAATGCTTCCTGTGACTATCTCTCCTATCTCTCCCGTTTCCATCGAAACAATCCCAGATTCTCCACACTTTTCTAATTCTGTTTTCTTGGCAGATACTGATATCTCTCCCATTCCCAAACATGAGCACCATGGTTGCTCTTCCAAGACCAACCAAGTCCACATAATAACATAAACTTGGTTGAACTCAACTTGCTTCACATTCATAGTAAAGTCTTTCCACCAAATACCACGTAAAACTCCCTCTTTTCTGTTCGATCTACGTAGCTCCCAGTAGTGAATTCACATAGACTGACTTAGCCGACTTTTTAAGCAGCTTCCAGCTCCGGTTGTTATACTGAGAAACCTTAATCTTCATCACCTCTTAATTAAGGGGCGACTATGTCACCACGTATAAGTCTAAGATCCTTATTGATCTCCTAACCCCTTTTCTCCTGGGATGCCTTAACACATGATTCCTTACATATGAACGCTTAGATACAACATTTCTTCATGAATAGATATTTCCTTTTTCTCCAATTATCTTATGGATCGCTTCACCTGGTCCCGCTTTGATTACTTATACGGCAGTAACCATTACCCAATAGCCTTAAATGAACTTTCACCTAGCCCAATGTTAAAACCCAATTCCAGCTGGCATTATGAGCGGGCTGAGTGGGCTCCTTTTTTTCAGGCCACATCTATCTCACTCTCTCCCTTTAATAAGTGGGTTCCAACTGTTGATGATGCTTTTCAAAAGTTAAAAATTAACACTGCACCGCAGACTTTTCAACAGCGAAAGGTGAAGATCATACCTAAAACCGTCTTTCTACATTTGCAGAGTATTAAACTGCATTGGCGAATAGCAAAGACGGTACTCTTGGCCAAAACATGATTTCGTACATAATATTGCGTCAAATTTACCCCTCTGCATCAGCGATTTTGTTGGATCTGTAGAACAGAATTTGGATCGAATTCTCTTTTCCACCTATTTGAACTGCAGCTTTTGTAATCCCTATTCCCAAACCTGGGAAAGATCCGAAGTTGGCGAACAACCAAAGACCAGTTTCGCTGACCTGTCATACTTGTAAATTATTGGAGAAAATGGTTTCAGGCCGCCTTTTCTCTTTACTGGAGAGTCTCCAGTCTTTTTCAAAATTCCACTTTGGTTTCCGCAAAAATCGTTCGACCGCGGATCTCTTGTTAAAACTGGACTATGACATTCGAGAAGCCTTCTCAACTGGTGGGATGGTTCTTGTTTTCTTTTTGAACTTAAAAACGTTTATGATACAGAGTGTAGGACTGGGGTTCTCCTTAAACTCCACTAGCTCGGTTTCCGAAGACAGCTTCCTCTTTTTATCTTTTTATTAAATGCCTTCTGTCAAATAGATCCATCCAGGTTCGGTGCTTTTCTGTTCTATCATGCCACTTTACTCTGGATGAATGCGTTCTGAAGGGCAGTGTTCTAAGTGCATTACTATTTGCTCTCAGATTCAATGACATGGTCAATTTTTCTCTCTATGTTGATAACCTTGTGCTATATATTGCCGGTGCTAGGCTGCCATTTCTTGAATAGTAACTTCAACTAGTTATTGAGATTATTTCACAATAGAGTAACTATGATGTCTTCCATTTCTCACCCACAAAAAGATCAGTAATATTTTTTAGAAAAAAAGGGAATTAAAGAATCTGTCATCTTCCGCCAGCAAACTTAACCTTTTATGGTTCACCCATTCCTGTACCTTCACAAGTCAAATTTCTAGGACTCATTTTAGATGACCACTTAACATAGTAACCGCACATTAAACTCCTAAAAACGACTTATCATCGCGTGCTTGACCTACGTCATTTCGCCTCAATATCTTGTGGTGCTGATCGCAAGTCCTATTTTACGTCTCAACATTGCCCTAACCCGATCGAAGCTGGACTAAGGCTGCGTAGTAGTATGTGGTCAGGCCTCTCCAACTCTACTGTACCTGCTAGACCCCATCCAAAATGAGTCGATCCGTATCTCCACTGCAGCTTTCCGATCGTCTCCCAGGGGGAGCCATGATGTTGAATCTGATGTGATGTCACTCTCTCATGTGCATTAGTTATCTTCGCTTTCAAATCCCAATACCTCATTTTCTTACACCAATTCCTCTGGAGATACATCAGAATCTTCTTTACTGGCCATTTGGAAGAGCAGTTTATAACATCCTTAACTTCCTCAGCATTCGTTTGCAAAAGGTGCTTCCGTTCTCTTATAATGAAAGGTATACACCTTGGCTATACCCTGTTCCCACCATCTGTCTGGTCCTGACCTCTCTCTCTTCAAATCTAGCCACTAAACTGCCTTGTTAAAGTCACCATTCTTATCTTATTCCACAGTTCACGGTGGATTTACTCCTCTTTACTGACGGCTCAAAAACGGGACAGTGCGTGTGCGTCTGCTGTCTTCCCTGACCACAACCTCTTTCATACCCTCCTCTCTCATGCGTCAATTTTTACGGCAGAATTAATGCCTATAATGATTGCCCTCTCTCAAATTTTATTAATCAACCAAGACCACTCTTATCTATTTTATTCAGATTCGCTCAGCGCCCTCCAAGCGCCCAAAGCCCCCTATTCTCAAAACACAAAGGTATCGGCTGCACAACAATTTCTTCGGCTGTTCCACTCTCTCAAGAAACAATCTACTTTATGTTGGATCTCCTCTCACCTAGGAGCAACTGGCAATGAAATCGCCGACAAAGAGGCCAAAATTTCCCCCTCCTCTTCCCGGAGCTGTTCTAGATACCTTCCGGATGCCGTTCGACAAGGTCGCCTCTCATCAACTGATTACTGTCCTGCTCTCCGACAAGGCTTCCAGTCTTACTAGCAGGAATGCTGGGCGAGTGATTAGTGAGGTGCGAAACTTAGAAGTGTAAATCCGATCATTGGTGAGTTGTCTTCCTCTCACCGACGAAAGCGCTTGCAAGTGATGATACTACGCATTGGCCACATCAACATCACTCACAGACACTGCATGTCACGGGATCCCCCTCTCATTTGTAAATTTTGCCTTCGCCATTTCCTATAAATGGTCAACAGTAGTATTGCCGGGAGTTCAGTGCTAATCAAAGGATGACGACAGTGAGTGTCCTTATCACCGTTAGCTGATAAGGACACGTGTTTCTAGATAAGGACACATGTTTTTAGTGATAAGATAATGGATTTGTCATGTTACGTAATTATTTTTTATTTTTATTTTTATTTATTTTTATTTTATTTATTTATTTATTTATTATTATTATTATTATTATTATTATTATTATTATTATTATTATTATTATTATTATTATTATTATTATTATTATTATTATTATTATTATTATTATTATTATTATTATTATTATTATTTTATTATTATTTTTATTATTATTATTATTATTATTATTATTATTATTATTATTACATCGAAAAATTGAGATCACGCAGTGATCTCAATTTTGAGCCGACTTCAGCTCAGCCCTCGGTTCCCTTCAGCTGCGGTTCCAGCTCAGCCCCGCACCGCTCGGTACCGCACCAAACCGCATCGCTCCGACTCCGTCCCATTCCGACTCCGATTCCGACTCCCTATATATATATATATATTATATATATAATAGATATATACTATATATAATATATAAATATATATATATTATAATAATTAATATATATTATATATATATACATATATATTATATATATATATATATATATATATATATATATATATATATATATATATAATATATATATTAATATATATATATATATATATATAATATATATATATATATATATAATATATATATATATATATATATATATAATATATATATATATATATATATATATATATAAGTGAAATAACCGAGAGGAGCCTATCGATTCTTGAAGGGAATCGATTTTTAGGCTCCGGCTCCGGATCAGCCTATGGCTCCGATATATATCTACAATGGTTAGAGTTATCGTATCGGGTTAAAATTTAGAGGGTGGTTAGATGATCGAAGTGTTCGTATAAGGCTGAAATTTGGTGAGAGGATTCAGAGTGTAATTTCTAGAAAGAGTTGATATTGGAATCTGAGGAATTGGCTACGGCACTGGTGCTGGAGCCACTGCGCTGCCGAGTTAATAAACAGTCCGTAATAACAACAATGTTGGTTGTTCAACGATTTTTATGCATCAAAAGCTTGAATATGATGGTTATAAGACCGTATATGGTGTCTTGGGCCCCCCCTCCGTAGGGGCCCCAACTGAAAAAAAAATCACAGAGTGCAAAACAAAGGACGAAGGAGAAAGAAAGAAGGATGAAAGATGAATAAAGAAGGAAAGAGTGGAGAAGGAGTCTGACACAGAGGAGTAGGAGTTGACAGAACTGCACCGGTGTGGCTCCGGTTGCGGTGCTACCGAGTTATTAAATGTTTGTGTAATGATACAATATGGTGTCTTTATATATGTTATTGGATCTGTAGATTTCGAAAATAATGGTTTCAGAAACATCAAGAAAAAATAAAAATAAATAAATAAATAAATAAATAAATAAATAAAATTTCTAATTCTTTTTGTTTATAACTTACAAATTTGCGTTTTTGACATTTACCCTAAAGCAGTAAATCAGTTAAATCAAAACTGCCCTCATTAACCCTTCAGTGATCTATTGATCTATTGATTCAGGTCATATTTTTACTAAAATTGTCATCGTTTTTAACATACCCTAAATCAGTAAAATATCAGTAAATCAAACCACCTAACTTACACTTCTGTTCCAACCATGCATCTATTGATCTATTGAATCTATTGATCTATTGATTAATACTGATAAGAGTCAACTAATCTTTAAATCACTTAGCACAAATATCTATAAAATAAAACAACAATCAAATGTTTACAAAATCAAGCCCCCCAACCTACCCTCCTATCCAAACCATGATCTATTGATCTATTGAATCTATTGATCTAGTGACCACTAATTTGTATTCCTAATTGATTCAGTACATATTCATTTATTTATCTCTCAATTAAGGT
>JABUQX010011345.1:17500-26361 GCA_015478945.1 Trachelipus rathkii | reverse complement strand
AGAATTCGAATATGTAATCACAAATGAAAAAAATATAGGAAATCATCAACACGCAACATTTCTAATTCCTTGATGATTTTTCAACCAGTTAGAAAGGCAGGTTTTGGTGAAGGCTGCATATCCATACTTAAATTATCTTTGTAAAGTCACTCGTGTCCATAAGGAATCGATGTCTATTAAAAATTTTTATGAATTTTGTAAATAAATTTGATCTTGTAACAGTCACATTGGTATGCTAAAGATTTTAGAGAGTCATCCTCACTAAAAACGTGCACTCCAAGCAACACACAACACACCATCTCACACAACACATCACACAACATCACACACATCACATCACACACATCACACACACACACACACCAACACACAGCGACAACCAACACCACAATAAACAAAGTATAAATGTAAATAAAGTTAGAAAATTAAAAATAAAACAAATTAGAAAAATTAAAATAAAAAAAATTAAACTTAACCAAAAAAAAATAAAGTTAGAAAACATAATTTTAAATAAAAAAATAAAAAAATAAATAAATTGAAAAGAAAATAATAAAAAATATTAAATAACAAATACAAAAATAAAAATTAAAAATAAATAAGTAGAAAAATAAATAAAAATAAATATAAAAAATTAAAAATAAAATAAATAAAATTAAACACAAAGTTTAAATTTATACAAACTTATAAAAAAATAGTAAACAGTATATGCCAATGTTTCAACTTAGGAAAAAAAAAATTATAATAGTTAACGTTATAAAAAGAAATGGAGATTTGAATCTGATATAAATGTTAGTTCTTCAAGACATTTAGCCCGAAGCGGCTGAGGCCTTACCCTCCCTTCGAGGGGTAAAGCCCGCTTACACCCTTCGGGGTGATCCCCTCATGCCCCAAATGGAACTTCACACCCTTTCAAGGGGCGCATCCCCCTGGGTTTTCCCTCGGAAGTTAATGGTGTTGTTTTAGATACTCTTGATTAATGAAAACTGTTTATTCCTAAGTATAGGATTACGTTTATGTTAAATATTACTATGACAATGTGGAAATAACACTGATTTGTTAGAGAAATGATGACGTTTTTGTAAGATATTACTGTGTTTACAGCTGACGATGATGTGTTAGAAAACGTGAGCCTAGGTTAAGTTTCTGTTGAGTAATGTTAGGTTTTGCGCCTTGACTTTTGCCTAATGTCTACGTTTAAAGTCAATATGTCAAATTGATGTTATAAACTCGAAACGAGTGACACTTTGATGAAGATAATGTCAATTCATAGTTCAATCATGTTTGTTAAATGCTTACTGATGGTTAATGTAAAATTAACATTGATATGTTAAAGACATGCTTGAAAATTGTAAATAGGTTACGTTTTTGTATGCTATGTTAGTTACTTTACTGTTGTTAAGTGGGGAACTTTGTTAATGTTAGCAGTTTATTCGTGCTTAAGGTGCTTTAGGTTTGTCGTTGTACATTATATTTTTAGTTTCAGGTGATTGCTATGTTAGCTTTATATTAATGTGAGCACACTTTGCTTACGTTGTTAGCATATATTCGCTATGTGTTAGTGTGTTTATGTGTGTGTATGTGTGTGGTAATGAGTGTGTAGTAAAGTGTCGTTCGCTCGAAACATATGTTTTATTGTGTCGCAGCAAATATAGTGTCTATTTCTTTTACACTTAGTATATCATAAGAAAGGCCTACACACATAACTGTTCACATACTGATTCTGATCTCTAGGTTTTACAAATGTTAAGTGTTCGATTCATAGCTAGCCAATATGCGTCAAATTGCCAAATTGCATATACATTGCCAAAGGGAGTAGAAGACATCCGTGTTATTTCTGTGCACTTAAATCTGTTGCCACCTTCCTATCTTCGATCTTAAGCATCTTACGTTAAGGTTTCAAATCTCATGTTTCTCAATTTTTATATGCCTTTGCCTGAGAAATTCACGATTTATAGCATTACAGAGTTGCAATTTGGGTCTTCCGGTAATATCATCACCTAAGTTATGAAAACAGTGTCTATTAATAGGCTAAGGGTCTGTAGCTTAGTGTTTTTTATAACTTGATTGTTGTGTCATATATATTTCTTTACTATTTCACTACAGTTGTGTTTAAGAGTTGTAGTTAGTGTTTTAAGTGTTTTTATTTTTTTATTCTCTCTCATTGTGTTTCATAATGTTATGTGTGCCTCTCCTAACTCTCTTATTTTCTCTTATTTTTGTATTTTTTAATTTGTTATTTAATTTTTACTTTTAATTTTTATTTTCTATATATATAATTTTTTTTCCTTATAATTATATCTTTTTTTTATTTGTTCAACTTTTCTCTAAATTTAACTATTTTCTAGGAACTTTATTATGTCTTTTCTGCAAAGTATATGTTGTCAATTTACCATTTTTCACTTGTATTTATATAAAATTGTCTAATTATTCTCTTTTATTTTTTTTCATTTTTATTTATATTTTTCTAACTCTTATTATCAATTCTCATTTGCTAACTATTAGCATTCACATCTCTTGTGTGATTTGGCTTGTGCTGTTCGCCTTGTTTAAATGTGTAGTATGTGTGTGTCTGTGATGTGTGTGAGTGATTCGTTTGATAGAGTGTGTGGATGGTCGCTCGCTTTGTGTGTGCGTGTGTGTGTGTGTCAGAATCGTCGCGCTTCGATAGTTTTGTCTGTATGATGCTGTGTATTTGTGTGTCTGGTTGTGAATTGCTGCTTGTGTGTGTGGTGTTGTCGCATGTTGCCTGCTGCTCGCTCGTGTGTGTGTGTGGTGTAAGTGTTCCATTTTTTATCTTAAGTCCTGATCGGAGGTGTCATTACGCAAGATTATGCTTGAAAAAAAGAAAAAGTGTGACTAAGGTTAGCGTTTGGATAGCTGAAATGTTGTTAAGCTTACTGTTGTTTAAGGGGTTTTGAGGATACTTTGTTTACACGGTGTGAAGGCTCGTGGAGCGTGTTATCTCTAATCTTAAGTATTCAAGAAATGATGTCAGGTTTTGTTCGCTGTGGAGTTATCATTACTTCTTCCCTGTTAGTTTCGGAATTACTGCGATGCTAGTAATTCCTTATTTGAATGTGAAAACCTTGTGGAGACTTTACTGGCTTGGTGGCTTAGAGCACATAGTTATTCCACTATCAATGATAACAGAGTTATGTGTATGAAATACTCACGAGGGTAATGCATCGTCATCTGTTATAGGCTATAATTTTCTTCGCTTAAAAATGTCTCTCACTCCATGTCTCAACTTGTAAAGAATTTATTCACTCAGTGATATGTTTAGACAACAGTGTGTATTTCTTTTAAATTACATGTGACTTGCTAGTTATGTACCTTTTATTAATTGTGAAAAACTTGTCTTTGATACGGTTTTATGCTTATATATTCAAAATAAGCCTCATAAATATTAGTGTGTGGTGTGTGTGATGGTTGTCGGTGTGTGTGTGTGAGGTGTGTGTGTGTCGTGGTTTGGTTTTATGGTAGTTGGTGGGTATGTGTGTGTGTGATGTGTGTGTGTGTATGGCTGTGTGTATGTGTGTGTGTGTGTGAATGCTGTGTCTCTGTTGCTTGTGTTATGTCTCTGGTTGCATGTGCCTGTGTCTCAATTGGTATCTTAGAGTCGATTTCCACTCACTCAACTGGGTTCGTTATTTCAACTATAACTGTGCATTCTATATCACTGTTTTAATTCATAACATGTTACGTATGAGTCTTATTCGTCAATTCTATTGCAATTATGCATCTTGCAAAGATAATACCGTATTTTTCTGAAATGTTGAAGGACTAAGCATTTAGTAATTTCTTTCAACAGATCTCTTACTTGTTTCCTTAGTCCAATTTTTTAATACAATTCTAACAATCTTCATCTTTAACACTCACAATAAGTTTTTTTTTTTCCTAAGTCAATGTTGAAACATTGCATATAGCTGTTTAGCTCATTTTTTATAAGTTTTATTTTTAACATTATATGCCTGTGAGTGGATCTGTGTTTGACACAATTGTACATATTTTAATTTTTTGTTTTCTTACTTTTATATAAATAAAATAAACTATATTTTTTCTAAGTTTATTTTTTTTTAATTGTGTTTAATCTTGTTTCTATATCTTGATTATTTCTCTTATTTAATTGCTCTGTTATTTTTTCATTTTATTAATATTTTTGTTTATTTTTGGCTAATTTAAAAACTCCTCACTTTTTTCTAACCTTTTATTTTTTGGATGAAGTTGCTTTATTTTGCGATTATAAGAATACTAGGTTGTGGTTTAATTTTTTTTTTTTTTTTTTATATGATTTTTTTTTTTTTGATTTTTTTTATTTTTTTAATTTTTTATGAATACTGTACGGAAAATTTATCTTTTTTCGATGATGTTTAATTTTTTTATGATATTAATTTTTCTTATCTTTTTTTTTTTCCTTAAGTTTTCTAATTCTAAATTTTTTATTAAATTTTTATGTTTTATTACTAATATTTCTAATTGGAAGTCTCAATTTTTTATTCATATTATTTTTAAATTTTTTAAATAAATATTTTTTTTTGTTTAATAAACTTTGTTTTTTATAATAAGTTTTATTTTATATTATTACTCATATATATATATTACTGATTTTTATTCTCTTATATATTTCTTTTATAAGTATTTTTTATTTTTTTTCTAATTATTTATTTTTTTTTTTTATTTTTATTTCATTTAAAACTTTTTGTTTTATTTGACTAAAACATTTTAATACTTTACCATGTTTATAACGGTAAAAAATTTACGTTTTGTGTGTGTGTGATTAGATGTGATGTGTGTGTTGTGTGATGTGTGTGTGTGGTGTGTGTGCGTGTGTGTTGTGTGTGTTGTGTGTGTGTGTGTGTGTTGTGTGTGTGTGTGTGTGTGTGTGATGTGTGTGCGTGTGTGTATTCATTTATTATTCGTTGAAATGGTGGAGATAAGATTGAAAGCAAATAAGTGTGACTAGTTTACGTTTTGGATGTAATGTTAGCTACTTTATGTGTTAGGTGACGGAACTTTTGTTAATGTTGACTGCTTATTCCTGCTTAAGATGTGTTAGGTTTGTTGTTGTACAGTTATTTTCTTAGTTCAGGTTAATGCTAAGTAATCTTTATTAATGGAAAACTTTGTTACGTTAGAGCTAGATGGTCGGCAAACCAGCGGCTACGACGAAGCCCACATGGCGGCTCTTTGGTCCCTTGAATGTGGCTCTTCCACAAAATACCCTGTGCGATTGAAACTTCGTGATGATGTTTTTTTTATTTCTATTTTAAGTATTTCTACATTCTTAATTGGTGTTTATGTGTCTTTATCTTTAGGCGAGTTCTCTGAAGCAACCCAATGAGAAAACATTTCCAGAAAGATTAAATGTTAACACGTATCCTCAAGTCGTATCTTTGCATCGTGTTCTATAATGTATTACTTCCGAGCTCGTGCCACCGCAGGAAAGACTAGAATTGTAGTTAAATCCGCACCCCTGCGGCTAGCAAATCCACCTGCCTCTGGCCGAATCGCTTTGCCTCCCCTCCAAGGTTCCTCTACCAGCCGTTCGGTTGGGAAGGCGCGTCGCGTCTTCATAGCACGAGTTGAGTGAGCCAGTATCAGTCAGTTAAGTAATTATTGTGCAGTGGTTTACATACTAGTATCAAGCTTCCGCAAATCGGCGCGCGAGGTACGTACCAAAAGTACCTACTCGAAGCATAAAGTTACCTGTATTTTTCCAACCAGCTGTAAATCCTACAGGTATTTTTTGTTATCAATTCAAGAATTGTAATTATTTTGTGTTGGTGGCTTTATTATTATTATTGTCGTTTTGTAAGGAATATTATTATTATTCATTGGGGTTAAAAAATTATATAAAAAGAAATAATGTAAATATGTAAATAGAACAAGTAATGCTATTCTATCTAACGACAATTATAAAAATTGAAACAATTTTTCTAGGTGCCCCTGTTTGATAATGCTCAAAGAAAGAGCAAAAGAAAAACGGAAGACGAAACCGTGGGAATTTTAAAGTTGAATGGATCGGCGTTTCGTGGAGTTTTTCTAAAACTTAAATGGCCTTCCAACATGTTTTATTTGTATGGAAAAATTGGCGCATAACAAGAAATCAAATTTGGAGAGACACTTTACAACTAAACACGTGTCATTTAGTACTAGATATCCTGTCGGTGATGCAAGGAAGAAAGCAGTTGAATAACTACAGAAGAGTCAGGAAACATCAAGTTCTTTATTTAATTACTAGATGCAATCTTCCAACAATGTTAATATTGCAAGTTTTGTGGTTTGTCAAGAGATTGCTGAGAGGAAAACCATATATAGACGGCGAATACATAAACAGTTTTTTATATATGCATCCGAAGAGCTATTTCGAGATTTTAAGAACAAAGCAGATATTCTAAAAAAATTAAAGTTACCATTGTATGATAAAATTATGAAAGATAGAACACTTAAAATGTCTTCGAATATAACTAACCAGCAAGTCGAAGATCTTAAATTTGTTTCAGCTTTATCAATAGCAGTTGACGAGCCTTGTGACATAAATGATACAGCGCAAGTTCACTATTTGAACGATTTATTTCATCTACAGGTCCTAAAGAAGAACTTTTATGATTATTGCCTCCCAAAGGTCAAACACGTGGAGAGGATATAGGAAATTCTGTAATTGAGTGCATTGAAAAACATCATATTCCACTTGATAAAATTGTCTCAATTTCAACAGACGGGGAGAAAAGTATGGCCGGCGTAAGAAACTGGTTTGTTGCTATTTTGAAAGAAAAAATTAACCACGAGACACTTACTTACCATTGTATCATTCGATTAAAAACCTCTTTTTGTGTGCCGCAGACATTTCCAGATGAAATTTGCAAAGTTATGGAAATGGTGATTAACACTATTGAACTTAATTATAGCTAAAGGTCTCTTAATTATGCCAAATTTAAAAGAAATTTTTAGTTTGAACAATGGAAAGTTGGATTTTCTGCTGTAAAACAAAGGTAGGAAAGAGGAAAGAGTTTTATAACGTTTCGCTTCCTTATTAACAGAAATTAAAGCATTTCTTCTTAAGAAGGTTGTTCACTATCCAAAACTAATGAACAACCTGTGGATCTAAAAATTTTATTTTATGTTATGCTATGTCTCATCTAAATCAACTTAATCGTAAACTACAGGGGAAAGGAAACACAATTTTTTCGATGTTAGAAGAAGTTCTTTCATTTGAAAACAAATTATCTCATTTTGCTGAAGATTTTGAAAGAGAAACTTTGATTTACTTTCCAAGCCTGTTGAAACATCGCCAAGAAAATAATTCTGATATTGACATTTGCTATTTCAAAACAACACTTTTAAATATGAGGGAAGCTTTTCTCAACAGGTTTCAGGAATTCAGAAACATCAAAGCGACGTTTGCCTTTGATAAAAAAACCTCTTAATGCTACTGTAACAGAATTAAATTTTTATCCTTTTAATATTGACATTGGCAACTTTAAAATGCAATTGATGGATTTAAAAAACAAATAATTGTGGAGCTCGAAATTTGAACGTCTTTGTGCTGATATAGAAATATTGGAGAAAAACAAATGTGAACTTAATTCACAGCACAAGTGGTCTGCTTTGAAAGACCTGGAGAAGGAAGCATATGTTGATATTACCACCTGTAATAGTATTTCTGACTCATATAACCAGCTGAAAAACTACCGTTTGCTGTTCTTTCCATATTCGAGTCTACATATTCATTTGAACAATCATTGTCAAGCATGAACCTTATCAAGAGTAGGTTGAGAAGTCGTCTTATTGAGGAGAACCTGGAAAATAATAATAATAATTAAGAACAAATAAACATGCAAACTTCTTACCACTTCAAACTTTCCAAGGAGATGCAAGGCCATTGTTCACATTAGTGTTTGTCAGTCATTGTCATGATTTAATTTTATGGATACCTTACAATTTAATTTTATTAATAAATAATATCGTTATTAAGTATGATGTCAAGTTTTATTCAACGCACCTATAGTTTAATTAAGACTTAAAACTTTAAGTAAAGTATGTTAAGTTAATTTTAGGGAGCGTTGTGGAGTGAAAGAAGATGTGGTGTCGATGATTGAGAAAGGTATGTTGAGATGACTTGGACATTCAGAGAGGATGAACGAAAGGAGATAGACAAAATAGTATAGAAGACGAGTGTGAATGAGAGAGTTGAAAGGGGTCGACCTCAGCGTAAGTACCTCAATCAGATTGAGGACGTTTTTAGCAAAGGAGAGCTTAGTAGTACCTTAATTAATTTAATAACAATGTTCCTACCTATATAATTTAAGTTTAAAAAATTTGGCTCTCAAAAGAAATTTCGATCGTTATACTGTTGATATTTGGGCTCTGGTGAACTTTATTGATGTGGAAACCCTATTATGTTAGGGTATACTCATTGGTCTGTATGATAATTACAACACTGTTTGTGGTAAATTTTTGTTAAATGTTAGCTGATGTTTTAAACGTTCCTACAGAAGAAGTCTTAGAGAAAAGTTTGTAATAAGGTTTGCGTCTTTGGTGGCTTTGTTAGTTACTTCACTGCTGTTAAGTGTGGAACTTTGTTAATGGGTTGACTGCACTATTACATGTTTAAGATGTGTTTAAGGTTTGGTCGTTGTGGTTATATTCGTAGTTCAGATGAAGCAACGTTCTTTTCGTTAATCAGTTCAATACTTTTTGTTCGCTTGGTATCATTATTCGCTGATCAGTGTATAAAGAATTTGTTTTTTATGTTAGTTTTATCCAAAAATGATACTCGAAATGTGACTTGAATCAATAGATCATAGATCACGAACTGGACTGGAGGGTGGTTGGATGGTGGTTTGATTTAGTGATTTACT
>JABUQX010011345.1:5000-10000 GCA_015478945.1 Trachelipus rathkii | reverse complement strand
AATAAGAATCCTTGTCCTCGTTTTCCTGTGCCTTTCAAGCCATTTTCTACAAAAAATTCATAAATAAGGTAATTTTCTCAAACTTCTTCTGGCTAAATTATTTGACAACTTAAATTCAATTAAAGATCATAACTTCTCTTCAAAATTTACTTTTTGGCATTATTGGACTCGCGTAATAAACATACTACATTCGATTTTCACTGCCGATTGACAACTTTTTATCATTTAATAATATGAAATCCATCTAGCGTAGCAATCGAACAAAGTACGTTGAGATGGTTTGGTCATGTGGAAAGGATGGATGATAGTCGGTTAGTTAAGCGGATGTATAGTGGTGATTGTGTTGCGGGAATTCGACCGGCTGGAGACCGAAGAAAAAGTGGATTGAATCAGTAAAGGTATGCCTGGAGGCAGAGAAATGTGAGTTTGGCAAGAGGCGAGAAGGTGCATAACAAGGAGTGAATGGCGAGGTTTTTGTGGAGGGGGTATGGTTGTTGGCCCAATTGACGAGAATGCTATGGTGAGTGGTCCGTCACGAAGCTACATAGGGTGGGATTTTTGAACTGCGACGATTCTCACTAAAAGGAATAAAAGTGGGCGGTAATGCTGGGCTTTCTTTTCCGACTGCGTCCATGTTCTTCTACTAGCTTTTCTGTTTCTAGTGCGTGCTAAGCACCTTACCCAGTTCTGGGGAGAGAAGTTTTGTGATGATAATGGTGATGACAATCGATGCAAAAGCGAGTGGTAGCTCAGCCCTGGAGGTGTACATTTTCCTTCATTATGTACTACGTGCAAACTATAAAAGCTTGGTTTAATTCTGATATTTTTCGTTTAAGCGCGGACCACCAGCCCCCGAACAGCCGCCAAATACCATCTTTTGGACTCGCATTCTAGACCCTTTTTTTTATGCAAGGACGGAATTAATGATTGGGGCCGCAACGCGGGGCCGGAAAAAAAAAAAAAACCCTTTCAGCAGAAGCGGACCCAGCTCCATTTCCAAAACCAGCAGCCGTTATTGCGGTTCGGTAGAGGGAGTGAGAAGACACTTTTGTCCTGCTGAAAAGGCGGGATCCGAGTCATAAGCACTGAAAGCTATATCACTCTTATTTTAGCCGCTTTGAAGGGTAATCTCTCCTATTTTGAAATTTGTTTCCAGTTTATTCTTGAGTATGGTAAAGGGTTTTACGTTTTTCTCTTAGTCCATGATGTATAATTTTCTCTGCATTTAAATAATCAATTTGAAAGATTGCTCCAAAGGTCAATGTGTAAAAAGGATAAATGGGGGGTCGTTATCAGTGCCTTGTGTTCATTTATAAAGAACATTCGAGAGGAATTTTTAGGAATCTTTAATAATAACGATGTTGTTATTTAAATCTTTAAAGTTATTTGGAACATGTGTACTACAATCTTTAAGGACTTTTACATTATAGTACTCATTCGAATAGTATCTTTCAATTTGGGAATTTATTTAGCTATAGGTTTGAAGTTTTCCGTTTAAAATTTGATTTTTCATTCATCCATTGAGCGGCCGATAAGCTTTCAGGTTTTCATTCCCTGTAACTCGCTGTATTTCGTACAATTTTAAATAATTTGTAGGCAGAATCTTTCCTCAAGAATATTAAGTTCACTTCAAATGTTTCAGGATGAATTGCGGCTTCGAATTTCCGTAAGCAATTTTCCTTTTCTTCCATAAAATATAACTAAATTATTAATTCGCGATTTGTGTAATTAAGTTTATGACTTGTGACTTTTAGTTTAAGCCCCAAAGGAAATATTTTTCTTTTAAACTTATAAATTATTTACTCCTTCCTATGAAATATTATTAAATTTACATTACAATTATTTAAATGTTTTCTTTGATTTAAACTTACGAATTATTTAATGTTTCGTGAACGAAACTTTTCGATTATGATTCGCAAATTCCTTGTTTTTTCCATAATATTTTTATTAACATTTTTAAAGTAAATTAATCCATTAGTAAAGAAATTAAAAATCTTGTACAAAAGAATGATTTATTTATGAGAATTTATCATCTAAGAAGGACTTGCAAATTGGAACATTTTGTTCCTTAAAGTTAGACTTTAGTTTGATGCAAATACAAATTTTATTAACACACAATGAAAATTAATAAAAAAGTAGTAACTAAAAGTATTTTTTTTATTATTTTCCAATTATTAATAACCCTTTACAGAAACCTCTTGATATTTCCTTCCCCTTTACAAATGTTTAACATTTCTTTCTGCCATGAATGAGAAAAACTATTATAAGCTTTCCGGTAATCAATTCATGTCATACAGAAATTCTACTAGAATTTTCCTTTACCATTTTATTGATTATTAGTTGTTCTTTTCAGCCATAAGTAAGGCTGCAATCCCCATTTTGTTCTTTACTAATGATGTTGTTTAATTTTCTTTTATTTCTCCCTTTTAAAGAGTTACTTACACACTTACGTGCTTAAGCAAATGTGTTTTTAAACTTTACTTTCATAGCTGCACTCAGAACATTAAAATAATTTTTTTTTTTTAATTTCTCTCCTCGAAGGAGGTAATTTTAATCGCCTCATCTGGGTCAAACCTCAGACCTAGATGAGGGATTTTGTTTACCCCCAGCACCCCTGAACCTGGGGCCGAAATGCGTAGTATGGCACCCATATTCTCCGCGGAAGTCCAAACATGGATTCCCCCCCAAAGCATGGACAACTCGGCGCATCCCATGCCAATGCACGGCGTCACCCGAATTCTCTTCCGTTCGTCAGTACCCCGGTCACCCCGAAGTGCTCGATTTCCCGTCGCCCGAGACACGACCCGTCGGAACTGGTCCTGCTTTAAAACCAGCCCAACAGCGTAAACGAATTCGTCATTCACGAACGCGTCACCTCGAGATCTCATTCCGCTCACCCCGAGCTGTTCAGATTCCTCGCCAGAAACTCCGCCCTGTTGGAACCGGTAGAACATCCGATAACACAGGGAAGGTCGAGGAGCATCCTCTCCCGGAAAATGCTACCACACAACATCAGCGAACCATGAACCTGAATTGCTGGTATCTTCTTCATACCATTGTATTCTTTGCATAGAAAATTTAAAGTAAAAGATATTTTATGATGGTTTCTGTATATTGTGGTCAGAATTTCACCCACCTGACAGACTAATTAATGGAAGGTCTTGTCTTTTAAGATCCTTTCGAATCCTGTTGCTTGGAGAAATCGTGTTACTCTCCGAAGAGCTCCGTCCCCCTCGCCTCTCTCCGGCAATGAGGTGTGATCGACACCTGGTCTTTCCTGGCAAATATTTTAGCATTTTTTTTTTCACATTTTTTTTTTTAATTTTCTCCCATTTAAAGTTTTTTTTTTATAGAGATGACCGTGGTCAAACCTTGACCATAATGTCGTCCCTTTTATACTATCCACATCCCAGCACAAGTCTTAGGAGAGCAATGCTCTTCTTAATTACCATTTTACTCAATTCTAAGCTGGTAACCAACACTGGGAGCTTCTTCAGATGTTCAGGAAGACTTTTCTTGATTACTCCCAGTGCTCCTACCACTATCGGGATCACTATTATGTCTTCAATATCCCACATTCTTCTTATTTCATGCTTCAATCTTTGATATTTCAATTCCTTTTCACGTTCATAAGCCACCAAGTTATTGTCTAATGGAACTCCCACCTCTATTAAATAGCATTTCTGTTCCCTCTTATCTTTCACTATTATGTCAGGTCTATTATGGGTGACTGCTAAATCAGTTGGGATAGCACAATCATACAATATCAATACCTCTTCATTTTCTATTTCTGGGGGATTATGCTTCCAGTAACTCATACATTTCAAATTGTGCCCGAAGTATGATATCAGATTGTAAGTGATAAGACTACAGATGGTGTGTCTTTCTGTATACAGATGACGATTCAGTAGAACTTGACACCCCGCTAAGATGTGAGAAACGGATTCCGTGTCCAGCTCACATACTCTACATCTGTCACTGATGTTTTCTTTTTCAATGTGCTTCCTGTGCCATCTTGTTCGAAGAGTGCGATCTTGCGCTGCTGTTACCATTCTTTCCTCTTCAGCTCTAAGTATGCCTTTACTGAATATTTCTACCGATTTGTCTCCATCAATGTATACTTCCCCCAATAACTCTTTATATTGCTTTGCCATTGCTTGACTCTTCCATTGGTTTAAATGTTTTTGTTTTCTGTTCTCCCCATATCTGTCTTTAAGATATTTCATTCTTATTTTTGTTGTTTTTTCCTCCCATCCCTGGACCTGATCTGTTGTTATATTGTGTGCCCGCATGTAGTCTTTTTTTTTTATAATGGATGTCTAGTCCGGTTTGCTTCTTTCATGCAGACACACCCACTGTATGAATTTCTTTGTTGAGCTCTCCAGGTATTCACCTATTCCGATGATCTCTTTCTTGTATACCTGATCCAGCTCCACCATTCTCAATCCTCCTCCTTTCCGTTCTGCGTACAAATCGAGATGCCGAATCTTATGTGCATTTAGATTTTCTGGCCGAGATGCAAGTTGGTTCAGATCTTCTGATACCAATCTCTTATCCCACAGCTATATAAAATGACTGATACCGCAAACGTTTTAATGGCCTCTACTTTGTTTTTTGCTGTTAATTCTGAATTTAATATTAATTTCGTTCTTTTTAAGAATTCTTTCTTCAATTTCTCTATGTTCATTTTTTTCCTATTCCGCTATACCTTGGTATTTAGCTATATGTATTTTCCTGTTGTAGCTGGGGGATGGTAGTTTGATCTAGCATGATGTTTTCGTTCTCCACTCTTCTTCCTTTCTTAAGTGAAAGAAAGGCACACTTTTCCAACCCAAATTCCATATTTAAATCATCTGAGTTTTTTTTTACGATCTCTGTCTGGGAGTTTCCTCCCTATTTGGTGAATATAACTTTAGGTCATCCATGTAGAATAGATGAAAGATTATTTTTAGTTTCTTTTCATTAATACATATATTACAGTATGTGTGTGTGCTCGCTGA
>JABUQX010011344.1:95000-113845 GCA_015478945.1 Trachelipus rathkii | reverse complement strand
CTCGAATCCCCCATCGTTCTCTTCTTCTCGCCCCGACCTCTCCCCGATCCTGGCACTCTCCCTCTCTAGTGAGAGTGACATCTCGACCCGAGTAGGTGAGACGGCTCGAGTAGTAGCCTGAACTGACCGAAGAGAGGAGTCGAAGTCTGACGATGATCACAACGACCGAAGTCAGACAGGAGAGGAGAGAGGAGATCACTTGGTTGGACCGTAACCAAGCAGCTATAACCAAAAACGTTTATGGCCGGGCCTCACCGCTCACCGTCATAGCTCCTCCGGAGGGATTGGCAGGCGAGGTTCAATTAGTACCTTATCTTAAGGTTAAGTGGGAAACTCTGTAACTAAGGTACTATAGAAGAGCGAAGCCGGTAGAATTAGTTTATTGATGTTGCTTAGAAAATAATAGTCTGATTTTTGGTGGAAAGATGGTCTTGAAATGAGGTGAAGAACATAATTGGGTTAGTATAGAATAAGTGACTTCTAGAAGTGGTAGAGGATGTGTGATCAAATATGTACATTGAAACAAATGATTGGATAATGAGAGGAGAAGAATAAATTGTATTTAGGATTATGGATTGCAACAGGCGTATAATAGGATAATGAATCTATGGCAGGTGTTATTATGGCTGTTGGTGGTAAGCATTAACTGAAATAGAATCAAAAGTATTTATGACGATAGTGAAGCGTGACTGTAAGAATAAATAGAGTCGAAATGATTATTTTAATATGTCATAGCGGAGTGAGAACATGGATGTGTATGTCCTTGCAATCAATCTGTATATGGAGAGGTTATGGAAAGAATTAGACTAGGGGACAATGATAGAGTAGAAATGATGAGAGAATGGATGAGGAGTGGAGGTTCCCTACCATTGCTATATGAGGATGATTTTGGTTTTGATGTGGCGAATCTGAAGAAGTTGAGAGGACTAGTAGAGAGATTTGTTGGGTTGTGTAAAAGAAAGGTTTTAAAAGTAAACTGTAGATAAGAGTAAGGTTCAGTTGTGAGTGAGGACAAACCTCAGTGTGTGATTATGTTAGATGGTGAGCAGCTGGAAAAGTCTGAATTTAAATATTAGGATATATGTTTGAATGAAAGGTAGCGGACGATCAGAGTGTATAGGAAAATTGTTGAAGCCACTAAGGTGGCTGGTGCAGTTAAAATCGTGGGGGATGTAAAGATAAGTGTTAGTGCGCTGGTCTTACATGCGAGAGGAATGTTGCTTACCGTGTAATGTATAGTAATGGACTATGTCTGAATAAGAGGTATAGATCTAATAATACAAGATGTTCAGAGGGACAATCTTAGTGGCGTGTTAAGGTGTGAAAGAAATGATAAAATGAGAAGAACGTATTAGAGAGTTGTTTTGGTGTGGGATGGTTTAAATGAGAGAATAAATGAATTTGGATGTTTGTCAGTGAAAGATGGATGTTTCAAGTACTGTCGTTTTAAAACGTATGATAGGTTTAAGTGTGTTGGAATCGACGGATTGGGAGCAGAAGAAAAAGTAGATATGAGTCAGAAAAGAATGCTTGGAAGAGAGAAAGTGAGTTTGCAAGCGAGAGATAAGGTCATAACAGGAGTTGAATGGTGGTCTTTGTTGATTTCGATATGGTTGTACCCCACCTGGGCCAGAATGAAGACCCCCACATTGAAGAGGAGGTCATAGTTGAGGGCAATCGCGGTCCCGTGAAGCTCTAGGGTGGATTTTTCTGACTCGACGAGTTTCTTTCACTAATTGGTATAAAAGGGGCGGTAAGCTGGGCTTTCTTTTCTACTTGCTTCATATTCTGCTACTAGTTTTAATGTTTTCCCGGTATATGTTACGAACCTTGCCTCCAGTCTTGGGGAGATAAAGAAGGTGGTGATGATATGATGAATTAATTGATGAATGAGTGAGCATGATGATGAAATATATAAATATATATATATATATATATAATATATATATATATTATATATAAATACTATATCATATATAATATATATATATAATATACTAATTATATGGCAAGTTTTCATAAAGTACTTGTACTTGGTACCATGTACTTGTACTTGACTTGGAACAACATTCTATAGTACTTGTACTCGATGACTTGACTTGACAATTCTTAGAGTACTATGTACTTGTACATCTGTACTTAGAAAAAATGTACTTGAACCCAACCCTGATATATACTTATATATATATAATAATATACTATATTATTATAATATATATATATATATAGATATATATATCATATATATATATCGGCGTACCGGGCGCGGCAACAAACAGGAACATATATATATATTATATATATCAGTAATATAACAAGTATTGGTCTTCAAGAAAAGTCTGGAATTTATTTATGAAATCATCGCAATAATGCTGTGACTGGTCTTAGGTCTCTGATCCTTAACTATCGAAGCATGCTATATACTACCGGCTGCAGCTTAGTAAACACATGGATATGAAGTCTTTAAAATACAAGATAAGAATATTTTTCATCTCCACTCAAAGATCCAATTAATATAGCCTTAACAAACCATCTGAAGCTGCATATACTTCAAAGAATTGAACCACAATCATTCACAAAAAATACATCAAACACAACAATATAACTAATAATACATACCCCTCTATATTTATACAACCAATATTACTAATAATACATATACTATGATATATAATATATTATATATTATATATATATATTATATAATATATATATATAATATAATATATATATATAATGTATATATATTATATATAATATCATATATATATATAATATATTATATATATTTATAGATATATATATATATATAGTAATATATATATATATAGGTTTAATAAATTTTAGGAAGTGTAGCAAAGTTGTTTAGGTTTGATATAGTAGTATCTGTTTTATTTAAATAATATTAGTACTTTAAATTTTTAAGTTAGGATTTAGTTTTTTTCATTTTTTTTCTTTCTTTTAAATGCAATTGGAAAGCCATTTTTTTTAGTGCAGCCAAGGTCTTTTATGTTTAAGTTTTGTTTTTGTTTATAGCAGAATATTTTCTCTATTTAGTTAATTTTATGTGCTCGAATTTTAAGCTTGGATTTAGTTTTATTCAATTTTAGCCGATTCTCTTCTTTTGTTTAGTCTATTGTCTCTATTTTTGTGTGTGGAGTGTAGTTGGATGTGTGTGGTGTGAAAGATGGCACATTTGCATAGACGTGGGCTTCTATTGACTTTACAACATCCGCGGCTTAAAATATAACTCGTCTCTGTTGAATATCATCTATCTCCGCTTACGCCTCTCCTCTTTTCACCCCGTCTGAAACTCATCTCCCAAGATTAACCCTCTAACTCGGTCTTAATGATCTAACTATAATTTATATTATAATTTCCGTCTGAAAGGTGGAGTGTGTGCCTATGTAAACATTAACACTCCTGTAACACGTACTCGTGAAGCTCGAATCTCCTAACTTCGATATTTTGTGGCTTAAAATCTTTCTTCCTTTCTTACTACAATAATCTGTGCTTCTGCACTGTTCTCCTAACAGAACAAGAATTTTCACTTCTTCTTTGAATATCTTACTACCTCACGAGACTGTTTAATCTTCTCATCCAAATACTGAGGTCCCTATTTAGGGGATTTCAATGTACACAACCACGGATTGGTTGGTTCTCTCATACTTCGATTAGGTTGGAGGAGCCGAATATTCAGCACTTCTTAACATCTGAGCAATAATCAAAGACCTTACACACAGTCCGGATCGTCCAACCAATCTTGAACACCACTTGTCCTATGTTCACTACTAGTCCCCTCTCTATAAATACACTACCTTCGCTTCTATCGGGTCAAAATCTGACCACAACCTTATATCTCTTAACTTTAATACTTTCTCTCCAACAGCTCCATCCTGCCTATGCGCTTTTTTCTGCACTTTAATTCGGGGTTGATTGGGGGCTTGCGTTTCGCTTCTAACCGCTAACTATATTGGAATGACTGCTTTGATCTGATGACGCTTCGGGCTTCTGCCACTAAAGGCTGGGAGCTGAATCGTTGACGGATGAGCAGGTTCATTCCTCTTCGAACTAAATCCTTTCTCTCTCAAATCCACTAGTTCGATACGTGCCTGTTCTTTTGCCATTCAGGCCAGAGACAGGGTGTATCGGGGGTGGGAAAAATTCTCATCATCCTATCACTCTCGCTAATTTTCCTATTCACTAGAAATCGTTGCAGGGATACTCTTCGACGAGCAAAGCGGCTTTCATCAAAAGGAAAGTGCGCTGACCTCCTTGTTCTCCTACTGACAAAAAAATTCTTGGCCTCTTGCCAAAAAACATCTCAACAACTTCTGTAAATCTACCTTTTCCTCCTCTTATTCATCTGATGGCTCAATGTTGCTAATTCTCCAACTGAAAGGCCAATCGCTTCGGCCTCCTATGTTCCTCTAACTCAACCCTTGGACGATTCTGGCAATTCCGCCTCCTCCACCTTCTCCTCTCAGGTGTCCTATGTCTATTTGCCTGTGATTACATTTGATCGGTCGTGCATGGGCTATCTGAGATCTACTGAAACGTTAGGAGCGGGGGGCCCGAGATGGCATTCCTCCCGAGTTTTGAGGGAGTGTTGCTTCCGAGCTGGCCCATCCCCTCGTTCAACTATATTCTCATTATGTCTCAATACTAACACTCCTCAGTGTTGGAAGCACGCACGTGTCCAACCTTATTCCGAAAAAAGGAAGCCGCTCTGATCCTGATCTAACTATCGCCTATAGCTCTCACCTGTATATTCTAATCTAAGATCTTTGAAACCCTTGTCAACTCTCACTTCTTAGACCATCAGGAATCTCATTCTCTTCTTCCGATCGCCAGTACGGCTCGAGGTCGTCTCGAGTCTACTGGTGATATACTTTCCTATTATACCGATTTATGATTTTTCCGCTCTTAGGAACTACGAGAGACTTGCGTGGTGGCGCTTGACATTTCCAAAGCATCTGAGGGTATGCCACGCGTCACTGCTCTCCAAGCTCCCCTCCTTTGGAGTTTCCCCTTCTCTTGGCTTACTGTATGTCTAGTTTTCTTTCAAATCAGTCAATATCGGGCTGTTGTTGATGGGGGCGACTTCTTCTTCCTTTTCTGTCAATAGTGGTGTGCCTCAGGGTTCCTGTCTTATCTCCATACTTTCATTCCACTATTTCAATTACTGATCTTCTCACCATGCACCATCTAACTCTAATTCACTCATATGCCGATGACTCGACCCTTCATGCTTCAATCATTTCAATTCGCTCCTCTCTTTACTTCTAGATTGCCTCGTCTCTTATCTTCCGATTTCGTATCTCGCTGATCTGGATAAAGATTTCGGTGGTCGTTCTCACCTTGTGAAATTTCCAATATCTTTAAAAATTCACGCTTCTCAAATACTCCCTCTCTAAAACACCTTTCTAAACTTTCCTATCTCTTTCGACGTTCTCTCGTCAAAATGTTGACAGATATAAACACCTTAGCCTTAACATAAACAAAAAAGATGTCTTGAACCTCACATCACAACGGTGCTAGCGGCTCAAAAAACCTGGGAGTTCTGTTTAGACTGCGAGACTTTTGTTCCTCTTCACAGTTACTCCAGTGTATAAAGGGCCTCACCGCCCTTGTATGAGTACTGCTCTCATATCTGGGGGCTTTGGTTTCACCCGCTTCTGTGATAGGGTCGAGTCAAGGCAAAAAGACCTATAAACTGTCCGTTTGCTTTACTAGTTCACTTGACCTCTATCTTTGCGATGCAGTGTTGTGCTTTATCTCTTTTCTATAGGACCGTAGCGGCAAGTGCTCGAGAGCTTTCCACTCGCTTGCCACCTCCTTTAAGACGCCCTCGTTGCACAAAGGGTGCTGTATCGGCACATGACGTTTGTGTTGATATTAGCAAACTCCAACTAGTTCGCGTGTGGTGCCTCCTTCTTTCCCTTCCACCTCTGTTTCTGTTGGAAATTCTCTTCCTCTTCTGGTGTTCTACTCAATTTTAATCTCCTCACTTTAAAGCCCGCGTTCTGGCTCATCCTTGCCGTGATTTGCTAGTTGATAGTTTTGTTGATTTAAACACCCCCTCCTTGAATAGGCTTTGCCCGTGAGCGGTGGTGATGTCTGTAAAAAAAAAAAAAAAAAAAAAAATATATATATATTATATATTTATATATATATATCGGATATATATATATAATATTATATATATATATATATATATATATATATAAACTATATACTATATATATATATTATATATAATATATATATATATATATATAATATATACTATATACTTATATATATATTGTATAAATATAAATTCCTCCTTCCTCCTCCTCCAGAATTAGCGGTTGAGGGAGTTGGCATTTCCGGATTTCACAGAAAGTAGTTCAGAAGATATGACGCAAAGTCTAAAAGAAAGCAACTCTTCGTTTACCGTCCCTTATATATCCTGAAGTGAAGAACTCGGATGTCAGTAAAAATAATAATTTCACCCTTGCCTTGGGTGTCACGAAGACTGCGACGGACCCTCACTGTTGCATCCTTGTCAATGTGGGTTTTCCCGGTACAAGCCCACAACCTACCCGCCTCACATACCCCATATTCGCTCCTATTAATGCACCTTCTTCTTCTTGCCTTTTCAAACTAACATTCCTTTCCTTCAGACATTCCTTTACTCACTCAATCCACTTTTTTCGGTCTCCCAGTCGGTCGATTCCCAGCACATACCACTCTACTCGTTAAAACCAGCCAACTTCTTCCATTCCGTTTCTATATTGACAAAACCATCTTAATACACTTTTTATTCTGCTCATTTTCGCCTTTCACGGTTTCATTCCTCATTTTTATCAGTTCTTCTAACACCTTACCACACCTCTAAGATTGTCCATTTGAGAGGGATTGTAAAATTTTTAGATCCATACCTTTTATTCCACGCCATAATTTCTCTACTATACATTAACACCAGAACTACATATCACCTCAATGCTTAAAACCCAAAGCCACTCAAGACTTATTTCTCTTTGTATTCCATCACAGAATTGATTCACCACTACCTCTTCTACCATTTCACAATATTTCCACTACGCTGTATCATCCGCTCCTTTTCATATAACATATAGCCTAAATATTTAATCAGATATTGTTCCCAATTGCTCCACCATTCCAACATATTTCACACACGGAACACAGTCACCATTTAATTGAAAAAGATGGGTCCCTTCTTCCGTTCAAGCTACTACCCGGAATCAAAGTTCCATCTTGTCATCCTTAAGTTCTCTCGGACATTCCTCTAATTTCCACTCCTGATGAAATAAGAAACACTTCGGACAAGGCACTAATTATTTTAGAACAGAAAGACGAAGATATTGTTGTCATTTTAAGAAATCTCTAACAGCAGAAAGGTTTTCCCGTTACAAACGTATATAGATTTCCCCCTCGCCGGACTCTCCAGATACCCCTAATCCTCGTTTACTGTTATACCTTATCCACCTTCCAAAGGCTGAAACAGGTTTACAAGCTAAACGTGTTTGTACCGTTTATTCTCCGACCCCAGACGTGCTGTTAAATGTCAATGGTCTTGGTCATCCCTAAAATATCTTAGGGACTGCATTGATATATGCCCAGTCTGCGGAATTTCACATTTGTTGTATGAAAACAAATGGACACTGTTACAAAAACTGTGGGACCCTACAGTGCCTCTCCTTAAAATGCCCGTCTTTCCTGTCTTGACAGGTTTGGGATTATGTACCATTACAAATATTGAACAGCAGAGATGCCACTCACCAGCCTCAAAAGACAAATATCCCCACAAGACAAAGGCAATCTTATGCTACAACTGCAGCAGCAGCAGCCCCTATGCCTCCGCGTGTTATCCACCGACTTAACTCCGTTTCCAGTAGAACTCTTTCCCTAAATTCTAGCGAAACCTTAAGCAATTACTGCAACTGCCCGCCTATTACTTGCCTATACACGACTTCTCAAATTAATACAAGATCACCCCGTGATCCAACTTCCCTGTTCAAAATCCATACGACAGCCCTACTGCAAGTAAAGTTTTCAAACCAACTAACAAATGAAACTAAGGGGTTGTATCACCACAAAGCTTGAGAAGCATTTCCTGCCACGACACTCTATCCTATACCCTCCTGATGAGTTCGAAGAAGGCTCACGTTTAAAAAAGGCCTTGCATCTTGTCTCCTAATATTTCCCCGCGTTACTCAATTTCCTGGAGAAAGAGCGTTCCTAAGCACAAAGAAAGATTATTTACGCTTTAATAATACAAAAACATCTCCGAAATTTGAAAAAGGCAAAGTTCACACTAACCCCAGATGTAAAAAAGTGCAACTCAGAAGAGACCTCTCATAAGTATATTCCTGAGACAAAAGCAGCGACGTATCAGTACGATTGCACTCAAACCATTCACACTATTTGAAAAAAACAACAAACCCAAATCTCTATAAATTGCAGGCATTATATCCACTCTCTGAATCCTCCTATTACTCCTCTCTGAACTTTCGCACTCCACACTCCTTAAAGGCATTCTATTTGCCTTAGCGGATTGAAATGACATAGTTCCCAAGATGGAGCCTGATGAGCATGACCCACTCTCTCTTAAGCTTCTTGCTCGTTTCGAGGAGATTGAATGGAAAACCGTTCAATGCAAACACTGCAAGCGCTCCAAGCTTTCTAAATCTGTTGATTTCACGAAAGGGGACCCAGAGGTTCCCCATCTTAACCCAGATTGTCCAGTTTACCAAAATCACCCACCTGATGGTTCACTGACAAAGTCTCTAGCGTCAGACCTCCGTAACCCAACGGATCCCATAATGGATCCCAATACCTCGACTCCAATTTCTTTACAAAAAAAGTGACAATTTTCTGATGTCATATGCTTACACTGCTTCCATGGAAACATTCCTATATTAATTAACCCATTTCTAAATCTGCTTTCCTGGCAGATGCTGGTATTGCTTCCATTCCTAAACATGAACATTTTAGTTGCTCTTCCAACGACCAACCAAGTCCGCACAATAAGATGGACTAGGTTGAACTCAACTTACTTCGCATTTATGGTGAGGCTCCTCCACTAAAACTACCTCTGAAAATTTCTCCCCCAACCAGTCGTAACAACCAAATCTTTGTTGTACGACTATCTTACAACAGGATTTTGTTGCTGCCTCCTCGTATGAGTCCCAGGTCTCACCCTTTCCTCCCCATCTGAATCCACTTCCAACATCACCCCTAGCCACATAAAAGATAATTGTCTCAAAAAGACATCCTCATAACATTTATAACGAGTTAGCATTTGCTACCATTCCTCAATGGAATTGTTCGTGCCACTACTCTAACTTTGAAGAACTTGTTCAACTAATAAAACATATTGCTACACCAAATGAATATGTTGCATAGAACTTCGGCTATCATGCGCGACTTTAATCCAACCGTCTAGAATAAATCGCCGCTAACTCTAATAGAAAGACGGGTGGTAATGATCAGGACAGGTGCAGGAATACTCATTTACAAAATCGGTCTCATATTCTCCAGTCCCTCATGCAAAACTAGGACTATCATGCAGTCGGGCAGCCACGAATTCATCTGTCCACTGATCTTACTGTCTGCTCGATCTACTTGGTTCCGAGTAGCGAGCTTTACTACAGTCATAGCTATCTTATTTAAGCAGCTCCCTACTCCGTTGTTATACTAGGAGACGTTAACCTTCGCCACCACCATATGTGTGATCTACCTCATTTAAGTCTGAACGCATCTTGCAGATTCTAACACCCTTTTTCCTGGAGGCCTTACCACATGACTTCTCCGTACATAACTGAACGCTTAGATACCCACACTTCCTGATATCGATCAAATTTTTTTCCCTTTTTTTGCTCTCATTCATCTTATGGATCGTTTTACACTGGTCCTCTTTTGATTATTTATTACGTAGTGACCATTACCAATAGCGGTCTAAATTGAACTTGCATCCGAACCCCAACTCTGTCTAAAACCTAAATATCGAGCGGGGTTATGACCGAGCGGAGTGGCTTCTTTTCCATCAGCCACATCTATATTCACTAAATCACCTTTCAATAAGGGTTATCGACAATTTATGAGCCTTTAATTTCTTACAAATTATCCATCACAGGCAGCGGAAGGCCTTGCATTCCGTTGATCTTCCGCAGGCAGCGAATTGTCCCACAGAGTGATGCAACAAGCTAAGCGAGAGAAGAAAAACTTACAGGCAACTGTAAAACGACCCGGCCACCACTCCAAACATGATTATCTTTAAAGCCAGTTCCAGTCGAAATCCGTTCAATAATCGCCAAACACAATATGCAAATACTTCGAAACTTACACTTCGACTGTTCAACTCTCCTTTCTTTCTGTTGTGGAAAGTTGCCACATTAAAATATCTCGCCCGCATCCCCAATCACCTTCCTCACGCTATGGGCCTGACTATAACCGATATGACCATCCTGCGCCTGCAGCTTTGCAGATTACATTAGGTTGAATGATGCTAGGCCACTCGACGTTCTTTCCGTATCCTTGAAGCCTGTTCACAAACACTCGAAGACTTAACACTGCAACCGCCAGACTTTATCGAACAGCGAAAGGGAAAGATCATACTTATAATCGTCGTCCTTTACACTTGCATCTATCTAACTGCACTCGGCGACACTCATTAAGACGCATGCCCTTGTCCCAAGACTTAATTTCGTAACATAGATGCTCCGTCATATTCACTTTTCCGCATCAGCGTTCTCTTGCTGGATCTGTATAACCGAATCTGGATCGAATCCTCTTTTTCATCAATTTGAACTACAGCTTTTGAAATCCCTATTCCCAAACCTGGAAAAGATCCAAAGTTGGCTGCCAACCAAAGACCAATTTACTGATCTGTTATTCTTGCAAAATTAATGGAGAAAATGGTTTCAGGCCGCTTCACCCTGTTCTGGAGAGTCGCCAGGCTTTTTCAAACTTCCAATTTGTTTTCCGCAAAAATCGTTCGACCGCGGATCCCTTGTTAAACTGGATCATTGACGTAGGGAACCTTTCTTCAACTGGTAGGGAGGTTCTTTGGTCATTTTACTTTGAAAATGCTATGAAACTACTTAGCAGAAACTGGGGTTCTCCTTAAAATCCACTCGCTCGGTTTTTCCGAGGACAGCTCCCTCTCTTTATAAAATGCCTTTCGTCAGACAGCATCCACCCAGTTCGCGTTCTTCTTTACACACGCCCCTTTACTCTGGAATGAAGGCAGTTTCGTTTCAGGCACAGGTTCTAAGTGTATTGTTATTCTGGCTCTCTGCATTATCACATGACATCGTTATTTCTATCTCAATCGACGAATCAATTTTTCTCTCTTCTAGCTTATGTTGATTGATCCTGGTTACTATATTATATCTATATATTAGCCCTGCCATTCTGAAGAGCACCTAACTAGGCTATTGAGAATATTCACAATTGGGTAATTCCGTGTTTCCAACCACCAACTCCAGTAGAGTCATTATTAGGAAAAAGGAAGTCGAAGAAACTGTCACCGTTCATAGCGCGAACTTAAACCTTACTTGGTTCACCCATTTCTGTAAATTCACAAGTCAAATTTCTAGGGATTATATTCTGGGTGACCACCTAACATAAGCCCCGCACATTAGACCTCCCTTAAAAGCGACTGCTCAAAGTACTTGAGCCTACTACAATCATCTCGCATCAAAGTTTTGGGTGCTGATCGCAAGTCCCTTTTACGTCTTCACCCGCCTTTTAATCCAGATCGAAGCTTGCGATTATGGCTGCCGTAGTATACTGGTCAGCGGACCTCCCCAATTCTACTACACCTGTTAGATCCCATCCAGACGAGGCGATTCGTATCTCCGCCTGAGTCTTTCGAATGTCGTCTCCCCAGTAAGCTTGAATTTGATTCCGATTGATGTAACTCTCTCTTCGAAGGAGAATACATTCATGTACACTATCTTTGCTTTCAAACCCTAATACCATCTGCTCTAGCACCGATTCTGCGAGAGATACCTAAGAAACTGCCTTTCTGCATTTGCAAACAGTTTATAACATGATCTTTAGCTACTCACATCCTTTGCCAAACAGTTGATCGGCCGTTCTCTTATTCCCTTGCTCCACAATTTGCCTTCCTGACCTTTCGTCTCTTCAAAATCTAAGCAACCCTGTGCCTTGTAAAGGCATCATTCCTGTCCAATTCTGCCAGTTCCGGGATCTTACTCCCAGTGTTAACAGACGCTCAAAATAGGTGACAGCTGTGGGGCGCTGCTGTCTTTTCTTGACCGGGAACCTCTCCCATTTCCTCCCCCCTCATGCTTCAATTTATACGGGCCAGAATTAATGGCTATACATGATTGCCCATGTCTCAATTATGTTCCTTAATCAAGGACCACTCTATATGTCATTTAAGTTCCGATTCACCAAGCGCTTTAAGCCCCCTATTCTAAAAACACAGTGGTATGCGCTGTTCAACAATTTCTTCGGCTGCTTCACTCTCGCTAAGAAACAAATTCAACTATGCTGCTCCACCTCTCGGTAAGAAACAATCCTACTAATGTTGAACCCCCTCTCTCGTATTTGTAACTTAACAAGAGAGGCCAAAATGGCCGCCTATTCTTTTCGGAGCTATTTCTAGGTATCTCCCGTATGCCATTCGACAAGGGTAAGCCTCCATTCAACTTGATTATTATCCTAGCCTCCATCAACTGATGTATTGCCTTCCGACAAGGCTTCCGATCTTATCAAGAGTTCTGGACGAGTGATCAGCGAGGGTCACGAAACTAAAATATAAATCCTAACCATTGGTGAGTGTTTCTTCTCTCACGACGAAAGCGCTTGGACGAGGGTGCTACTTGCACGCCTCCGTATTGGCCCACACCAATATCACTCAGCCCACTATTACTGTCACGGGACCCTCTCCATCGTCGTTCATATCCCGCACATTGTTCACCATTTACTCTTCATGGAATGTCCCTAGTGGAAGCCCCATTCGCGTCGTCACTTCCTACTTTACGGTCATTAACACCTAAATAGTTATTCCCAAAGATTTGCCTGAATCCTCACCACTTTAACAGTAATTATTCTATTTTCTCTTTATCTTCAAGAACTGATTCTTCTTTATAACATATGATTTTGTTAAGTAATATTAGGACAATTTATAACGTAATTACATTTCTTTTTATTTGACTGTTTTATTATTTGGCCTGAATATTTCATTTCGCCATACAAATTTTTTTACATTTAAAAACATGTTTAAGCCTGTGACCCACCCATGGAGTTGATTATTCAACCCAGTGTGGCCGCTTCTCTATGGGCCGTGGTGGGTCCTGTACACGAACCCCCCCCCCCAAAAAAAAAAATATATATATAATATATTATATATAATATATATCATATATAAAATATATATATATATATTATATTATATTATATATATATAATATATATATATATATATTATATATATATATATAATATATATATAATATATTTATAATATAGAATATATATCATATATATATATATATATATATATAATAATTATATATATTTTATACTAATATATATATATAGTATTATATATATATATATATATAATATATATAGTATATATATATAATATATTATATATATATAATATAATATATATACTATATATATATTATATATTATACACCTTGCTTCTCACAGAATTCCTCCCATTTTTTCTCTTTTGCGTTTCATATTCACACACCCTCATCCTCCAGGCAACATATTACTAAACACCATTTATCCACATATCATATACACATGATTAAAGTCCACACCCCCACTTCTAGACAACATCATACAGACATCCCTACTACTCATATCCCATGTGTGCGGGGAAAGGAAAGAATTTCCCAAATCGTATGTCCTGCGTGTCGGTCAGAATGTCGACTCAGGGGCGTGGTAGCTTGGGTTGGCTGAACCCTACCACATATTCTTGCTAGGAATGTATGGCCATGCCTCGGAGATGGTCGTGATCGCCAGTAAACACCTTCTAACTTCGCGAAATTGTAATGAATCGTATGGGCTACAGGAATGTCAGAGAATAAATGTTGAGGACAAGAGGAGAGAGAGACTTGATGGATGTATTTAGAAAGGGCAATTTGATTTGCTCGCTGTGACTGAAAACAAAGATGAAAGGAAAAAAAGGTGAAATTGAGTCGGTGTTGTATGTAATCTGTAGTGTGTGTGGTGTGAACGAGAATGAGAAGAGAAAAGTACGTTGCCAATTTTGATGAGTGACCTGTGATACAAAGCTATGGTAGACTTGTTGTGTGTGATCCTAGAATTCTAATGGTAAATTTAAGTTTGAAAGGTCAAGGTGTGTGTGGTTGTGACGTATGGTCCATCTGAAAGAAACGTTGAAGAGAGTACATTTTTTGCGATAATTGAATGATATTCTGGATGGGATGAGTAGGAACCTTCAGATTATAGTGTTGGGGGACCCCCTGAATGTTGAATATGTGATCAAAAAAGGGATGATATAACAGTTGGTTTTGGGGCGGGAGGAAATGAAGAATGGTAGGAAGGTGATATGATTTCTGATGAAGGAGAGGTTATGTGTTAAGTAATACCTTTGCTTTAAACACAAGATATCCATAAGTATACCTATGAGTTGGGGTACGGGTAGAGATGGTATCGAAGGTGAAAGTATGATATTTTGTGTTGGTGAAGAAGGAGAATGTTGAAGTCATGTTGATTGTTAAAGTGAGGGGTTTAGGAATGGATTATCGGATCATTACTGTTGTTCTATGTAAAATTAAGTTAGGGGGCTTGGATGGAGAAGAAGTTGATACGAAAGAATAGGTAAAATTAAGAGGGAGAAGTTAAGTGAGCAACCGAGAATAAGGATAAGTAGTTGTCAAGAGCGCTGCTAGTAAAATCGTTTGAATTTGAACAACGTTGATTTACTAACAAATCTGGGGCCAAATGAAGAAGCAATGTTAGTAGTGCAAAGGAAGTGTGTGGATGTGCTAAAAGAGGAAGTAAGATGTTAACAGCGAATGGTGGAATGAAGAGGTGATAAAAGCTGTTAAAGGTAAAAAAGAAGCGTGTTGAATGTCACTAAAACAAATGAGAATAGTTGTCAAAAGATAAGATGTTAGGAATTATATAAGGGAGGAAAAAGAAATACTTAAAGTGTAGTATACGTAGGAGAAAGCATACCAAAACCAAGAGCGTAAATGAACACGTTGCGAAGGAGCTGAATCGAGGAACGATACAAGGGAAATAGGCAGCTCTTCTGGATAGAAGCGCGAAAGGTTAAGAACTGAGAATAAAGGGAATCTGCTTTAGAATAATGATTAATAGGATGGTGCTTTTGTAACTCTTGAATATGGATGTGAGGGAGTGTGGAAAGAACACTTCGAAAATCTGCCAAGTCCCGTGACATCTAGAGTATATTATTGCGGTGTTAGCATGAAGTGTGTGGTTTGATTGGTGCAAGAAGAATTAGTATTCTTGAGGGATGAGTTATTAAGTTTAAGGAGGATAATGGGTAGGGAGAAAGTGAAGAACGTAAATCTGCAGGGTTCTATAGATGAAATTACTAGATGAAATGATCCAAGACCGGAGGCGAGCATGGCTGATATTGATTGCGAAGTTGGTAATAAAGCGTTTATGGAGGGATCTATATCAAGGAATTGGAGGACGTAATAGTACCCTTGTTAAGGTAAGGAGAAAAGGGAACTGTGAAATTATTAGTGGAAATAGTTTACTGGTGTTGCTAGGGAAAGTATATCTGTATTATTGGATCGAAAGAGGCTTGAGTGACTGAGGGACTGATTGGTGAAGAACAAGTGCGTTTTTAGAGTGCTAGAGAGTGGGATCAAATCTTGTACATGAAAACAACATGAATTAGAGAATACGGGAGAGAAGAATAAATTATATTTAGGTCTTATGGATTTGAAAGCAGCGTAGTGATAGAGTTAATAGGAAGCTTTATGGCAGTATTAGTGATATATGGTGTTCGTTAATGTAGGCTTCTCCGAATGGAATCTAAAGTATGTATGACGATAGTGAAGCGTGTGTAAGTAAAAATGGTGTCAATGGTGATTGGTTTAGATTAATAGCGGATCACACAAGTTGGTCTATTGTCTGCCTTAAGGTTAATTTCAAAATGAATAATATGGATGGGATTATGCAAAGAACTTGCGAGATTGACGACTCGCACGGAAATGTCTAAGAGATGATCGGAGAATGGCAGAGAGTGCTGATGCTCTACCTATTGTCATCGCGGAATATTTGTCTGCAATATGTGGCGAGTGCTGAAGACCGAGTTAGAGGATGTGGAAGAATTGCAGGGTATGTAAAAGGAGGGTCTGAAAAGTCAACGTAGATAAGAGTAAGAGGTTATGGTTGTTATGAGGACCAGTCCTCCATGTGAAGTTCATTGGTTAGATGCATGCAGCAGCTGGAGCAATGTCTGAGTACTTAAATACTTTAGGTATGTGTGAGAAAGGCAACGATATGCAGAGACTGTAGTAGGAAAGTTGTAAGCAGTAGGAAGGTGGCTATAAATCGTTGGTGAATGTAAAGGGACTAAGTCTTGAGTGCGCTAGAGTCATACATGAGGGTATGTTGTTACCTGTGTTATTGTATGGTAGTGACTATGGTCTGAATAAGAAGTAGTAATCATAAAAGTTCCATGTGTTTCAGACTGGACCAACTTGGGGCATGCTAGTGTGAAAAAATAAATAAGTCACGAATGAACGTATAGACCCGAGTCGTGTGGTATGACACAAAGGGCGAAATGAGAGGAATAAATGAAAGTATGTTGATAGTTTGGTCATGTGAAAGGATGAATGAAAGTCGGTTGGTTAAGCGGATGTATAGTGGAGAGTGTGTTGGGAACCGACCGGCTGGGAGACCGAAGAGAAAGTGAGATGCAGCTCGGTGAGACGAATTCGAAGGATAGAAATGTGAGTTGGCAGAGCGAGAAAAAGGGCGTGATAGGAGAAATGGCGTGGTTACTGTATGGGGCATGGTTGTGTCCACCTGGGCCAGGGGATGACCCTTACATTTGACGATTTACCATATGAGGTCCGTCTCGTCCCATGATGATCTAGGTGATTTTTGTCTTACGAAGCTCTCACTAATTAATGGTACAGAGCTGTGTAAGGCTGGGCTTTCTTTTCGTAATTTGTCATATTCTCCTACTGCTTTCTTTTCCGATGCTTGTACAAGCACCTTACCCCAACTCTTGGGGGAAAGAAAGTGAAAGAAAGAAAGAAAGAAATATATATACTATATATATAATTATTATATTTAATAATACTTATATAATATATATATATATATATATATATATATATATTAATATTAGATATTATATAAATATTAGTATATATATATATATATATATATACTATATTATATATATATAATATATATATATATATATACATTATATATATATGTAATTATATTATAACATATATATATATATATGATTATAATATATATTATATATATATATTAATATATATATATATATATAAATATATATATATATATATATATTATATATATATATATATATATATATATATATATATATATATATATATATATGATATAATATAATATAATATAATATAATATAATATAATATAAAGGTTCTGGTGAGCCTAACTTCGATGCCTTGCGAAGCTAACCCATACATAAGGGCAGAAGGAAAGAGACAAAGTTAAAGCATTGTTGGAGAAAATACCTTCAGAGCTTATCACACTTGATCCATTGTCAATAGCGCAGGTATCGTATATAAAACTTCTGCCCTTTATTTATTTTATTCACTTTTGACTGTATCTTTAATCACTAGTTTTAACGTTTTCCTAGCCCACATATGTAAAAGACTTAAATCTAAGTTTGAAAGAAAATTGTATTTTTTTTCTTTTTTATAAATTCATACAATTTTAATTTTTCTTCTTTTTTGAGATCCGAATCCCTACATCTTCACCTCCTGACAGTCTTTTATTCAGTTATTATTATCTTAATGTATCTTAAGTCATTATGTTTATACGGACTCTAATTCAATAAATATAAATTTTGCTAAGCAAATGCGAAAGTAATTTTTAATTGATTTTATTTAAGATTGACGTTCCTACTTTGGAAGAAAAATTAGAAGCCAAGAAAAGCCTCCTTTGGGTTAATGTTCCAAGATTTGATGTCCAGCCAAGATATCGAATGAAGGGCAAGAGCGGCTCTGCTCAGAAATTTAAGAGGAAATCGCTGATGAAAGACCATGAGAAGAGGGAATATATCAAGTTCATAAAGGAGAAGAAAGAAGCTTTAATAGGAAACACGACACAGGAGCAATCGTTCGAACAGCCAAAACGGGATATATTAGATAGGTTTAAACCCAAAAAGAAAAAAGTTGTTTTATAATTGATATGTAATATATTTTTTTATATAAAATGTTTTTTTCTTAAATGCCATATCTTCAATTCAGGAGGCAAATTCAAATCAAATTGATGACATTTAACAATTTATTTATTGTAAATGTCTTTTTAATGTAATGGTTGAATGTTATTACCCTCTCCTCTTCTACTTTCTAGGATAATAATAACATTCGCTACGGATTTGTTTGAAATTAATCATACGTTGTAACGCTATGCATCACAGTTTCTTCTGACGAATTTCTATTTAATGACAAAACTTTACAATGATTTGTTCAGTCCTCCTGATGAAGGGAGTTAGTCACTCATTATTATTTAGTTTTGGAATATTCGTTTCATTCCGAATATTTGTAGTTTAAAGATGTAACCATGTTGTTATAATATAAACCCATGGTACCTACTCATATGCAA
>JABUQX010011344.1:35000-87500 GCA_015478945.1 Trachelipus rathkii | reverse complement strand
ACAATAATATACTATTAAGTATTAATTAAGGTATTCACGCTTTGGAAGTATTCTTTGGCAAGCGGCAAAAGTATCTGCTAGGTCAAAGCCTAAATTATTTAAGTTTGATAGGCTTAATATCATTATTAATATTGTTGAGATATTATTATTATTATTATTATTATTATTATTATTATTATTATTATTATTATTATTATTATTATTATTATTATTATTATCTTATATTTAGTTTTTGAGTAAGTGTACGAGGATTTCCCCAGCACACAGGGGTAAGGCTATACTGTGTCAGCGATCCAACGGCAGGGGAAACGATGATATAATAATATAATAATAATAATAATAATAATAATAATAATAATAAATAATAATAAAGCAGAAGCAAAAAGTTTTTTTTATTGTTATTATTGTACTATTAGTTCATGGTCTAGCTCCTAGGGTTGTAATTTCTTTGGTTTTCCACCCTCTTCTAGGTATTTTTGCCTACTCTTGCACCAGTCCTCTTCCTCTTCTTTTCTTTCTCTCGCTCTACCTACCTCTACGTCCTTCATCACGCCCTCTGACTCGCGAATCGCCCATCTTCAACCCTTCTTTGTTAACGATCCTGAACTTTGGTTTGAACTCGCCGAGTCAGTGCTCCTGTCCATCGAAGACGAGAAGGAGAAATATTCGAGAGTTGTGAATGCTCTCCCAGAGTCTTGTCTTGTCAAAATCAGGGACGGTTTAGCGGCAACTAGGACCTCTACCACCCCTTACGCCGCTCTCCAGGAACTCATTATCGCCCGCTTGGCCCCCACCAGAGAGAAACGGATAGAGACGCTGCTTAGAGGCGTCGCCCTAGGCGATCAAAAACTATCAGAGTTGATGACGAGAATGCTGGGTTTGTTGGGTGGTACACCATCTCCACGAGAAGTACAAATCATTCGCACACTCTTCCTCCAGAAGATGCCCGCCGAGCATCACAGCGTCCTGCAGTCGTTGAATCCGGCACAAACTCTCCCTGAGCTTGCCACCACAGCGGACAGGGTTGTACGCCCACTTATATTCTCTACTTCCAACGTTTTCACAGTGTTCCCACACCTCCCACCGCTACCACTCTTCCTCCCCCGCAAACAGCTGCGCCTCACGCCCAACACATTCCCCAGAACTCTACCATCGCCTCCCCTTCTCTTCCTCCCCCCTCTTCTTCTTCAACCGGCTTCTGCCACCTTTCCAGATCAACCTCCTTATTCTCAACCACCCCAACCTTCCTACCCTCATGTTTTCGCAGTACACCCTTCTTCTGCATCTCTCGATGCCCGGATGTCGGTTCTCGAAACGGGCATGGCTGAAATAAAATCTGCTCTTCTCTCCCTCACTTCGGCTAGTAATAATAACACCTTTTTCGCTCCCGTGATTGCATTCCCTCCAACCATCGTACTTCTCGCGGTCCTCGTTCACCTTCTGCTTCTTCCTCACACCAGAGCCAGTATCCTCATGGGTACTGTTATTATCACCATACTTTCGGGATGGATGCGAAGAAATGCGATCCTTCCTGTCCACTCCACCAGGGAAATTCAGCAGCATTCCAGTCGTAGAAGCAACGGGAGATGCTGGTCCTTTCTCTTCTTGTCCTCCTACTGCACAGAATGTTCTTCGTATCTATGACCACTCCACTAAGCTTTCTTTTTTGATCGATTTGGGCGCGATCCTTTCTTAGGTCCCTGGAAACCCTTCTCAGGACTCCGCTATTCCCCTTTCCGGTCGTCAACTTTTCGCTGCAAATGGCTCTTCCATTCCGGTGTACGGAGAGCGTTTGTGTACGTTGGATCTTTCTCTCCGCCGTCGGTTCACATGGGTTTTTCTGGTCGCTGAGGTGACAGCCCATCATCGGTGCTGATTTTTTGTCTCATTTTAATCTTATGGTGGATCTTCGTAATCGACGTCTGGCTAACGGCGATACTGGTCTTTCTACTCCCGGTACTATTAGTGCTTCTGCACTAAAAGGTATTTCTGCTATTGCTCCTTCTTCTTTTTTGGTTGTCTCTCCCTTTCTTACCTTCCTGCAGGAGGAAATTCCTTCTTTATTGCATCCTTGCTCTGCAGATTCCCCACTTAAGCATTCTGTCGAGCATTATATCGAGACAACTCGCCCCACCCACGTTTTCGCTAGAGCTTCGTACGCATCCTCTGATAAGCTCAAGTTCGCAAGGCAGTTTGATCACATGTTACAATTTGGCATTGTGCGCCCCTCCAAGAGTTGCTGGCCTTCTCCGCTACACATGGTCCCTAAAGGCACTATGGGAGACTGGAGACTGTGGTGATTTTAGGGCCTTGAATTCTGCCATGACTCCAGATAGGTATCCGGTCCCCCACATACAATCTTTTACCTCTCCCCTGGCCGGAAACACTATCTTCTCTTCTTTGGATTTAAGGATTTAATTCGGGCTACCACCACATACCTGTGGCTCCGAAAGACGTTCCAAAGAAAGCTGTGATCACTCCGTTTGGCCTCTTTGAGTATACGAGAATGCCATTTGGTTTGAAAAACGCTGCTCAGTCATTCCAAAGGTTCATTGATTCCATTCTTCGTGGTCTTCCGTTTGCCTGGGCCTATTTAGATGATCTTTTCGTCATTTCCTCCTCTCCTGAAGAACATGAAGATCACTTACGTGCCGTCTTTGGTAGGTTGAACGACGCTGGGATACGTCTCAATCTTACCAAGTGCGTATTCGGTGCATCTTCCTTTACCTTTTTGGGTCGCACAGTCTCTGCTGATGGAATTTTCCCTCTTGCAGACCGTGTCGACGCTATCTGCGCCTTTCCGCTCCCCCAGAACCAAAAGCAGCTTCGCCAATATCTGGGGATGATCAATTTTTATCGTCGTTTTTTGAAATCAGCTGCTGCTCTTTTAGGCCCGCTTACAGCCCTCATTCGTCCTAAACAGCGAGGCAGCACCACAAAGGTTGACTGGTCTCCGGCAGCATAGTCCGCTTTTGAGGCTTCCAAGGAAGCCCTCGCTTATGCAACTCTTTTTGTTAGGTGAAGGCATCCAATTTCGCTGTAGGTGCGGTGCTTCAACAATTCCAAAAGGGTGTCTGGTGCCTAATTGCATTCTTTTCACGCTAGCTGCAATCGCTGGAAACAAGGTATATGTGTCTTTCGGACGAGAGTTGCTTGCCATGTATCTTGCTGTTCGACACTTTAGGTACTTTTTGGAAGGACGGGAAGTTCATATCCTGACTGACATAACCATTACTTTCGCTTATGGGTATCTTCGCAATGAAAGGCACTCCCCCGAGAGCCCGGCCATCTTGGAAATTGTTTCCCAGTTTACTACAGACATACGTAACATCTCTGGAGTGAATAATTTTCACCGCCGATGCCCCTTTCCCGGATTGAATTACGCTCTTTCTCCAATTCTTGAACATTGATTTACGCTACCTATGGCACGTGCCAGGAACAAGACAATATCGATCATGCAACAAGGAACTCTTCTCGTAACAGCTGCAGTGGGCTCAATCTTCCCGGCAGAAGAGAAGAGGCTCTTGTGAGAGCATTTCAACAGGCCATCCTCGTCTTTTCGTCCCAACTTCTCTCGAAAGGCAGTCTTCTGCAATATCCATTCGCTCTCACACCCTGGCGTCGAGGCTTCTCGCACACTGGTGAAAACTCGTTTTGTGTTGCCAAAAGTTAACGCCGACGTGGTGATTTGGACTAGCGCTTGTATGGCTTGTCAACGTTCTAAGGTGCAAAGGCATACTAAAGCTCCCTTAGGCACCTTCTTGCATCGTGGTCAACGTTTTGAGAGAGTTCACATCGACATTGTTGGACCTCTTGCCCCTTCTCATGGCAAGCGATATATCCTCACCTGTATTGATAGGTTCACTCGTTGGACCGAAGCTATTCCTCTCTCTGTTGCTACTGCCGAATCTATCACTAAAGCTTTCTTCTCCCATTGGATCTCTCAGTTTGGCGTCCCTCTCTCTGTCACGACGGAACAAGGTCGCGTTTTCGAATTCTTCCTTTGGAAAGATTTGATGCGCTTGATTGGTTCTGAGAAAATCCATACGACCAGTTTCCATCCAAAATCGAATGGAATTTGTAAGAGGTTTCACCGCCAGCTTAAAGCCTCTCTCATGGCACATCCTCAACCAGAACACTGGACTGAAGCTCTTCCTTTGGTTATGCTGGGTATACGCACGGCCGTCAAGGAAGATCTTCAGTGTTCAGCTTCCGAACTCGTTTATGGCTCTACTCTTCGCCTGCCTGGCGATTTCTTTTCTCAATCTTTCCCTCCCGCTACTGTTGATCCCACCTTGAACTTCACTCGTTTGAAACGCTGTGTCCTCTCCTGGAGACCTACTCCGACCCGCCAGCAAAAGGTGCACTTCTACATCCCAAAAGATCTTTGTTCCTGTACCCATGTTTTAGTGAGGAATGACTCACACCGTTCTGCCCTCCAACCCAAATACGACGGGCCGTTCCCGGTTATACTTCGGAAGGAGAAGTTCTTCACTGTACAGCGTCCCACTCCTACCGAAGTTATATCGATCGATCGTCTCAAACCTGCCTATTTTGAGGCGAATCCTCCTGACCTCCAAAATTCGGACTTGTTTCCGAGACCTATTCCGTTTCCTTTGGATACACGACCTTCTTATCCTGTACCAGATTCTCCATCTCTTTCATCTCCTCTCGATTCTTCACCTCCTTCTTCCTCTTCCGATTCTCCACCTCCACAACTTCTACCTCTCGACCCGGATCCTCTATTTTTTCCTCCTCCTCCTCCTTCTCCACCTCTGCTGTCTCCTTTCCCCCCTCCGCCTCCTGCCCTATCTTCCACAAGTAGTACTGACCATGTTCCAATTCCTTCAAGTATTCCTCGCCCTCTCACTCGTTCTCTTTCACGCGCTCTCGCCCCCATATCTGCGACTCCAATACCAGCTCCCCGTTCTTGCCTTTGTCCGGTTTTGCAACCGCCTCCGTCTAGAGATGTATCAAGCAGAAGCCGTCAGTTGCGAAGGCCGCTCCACTTCCTAGATTTAAGCACCTGGACCTCCGCTCTGCAGGGGGGGTACTGTAGGCGAGTACGCCCTAGATAAAAACGAGTTGTTCTATCTTCCGAAATAAGCCCCGCCTTCGAGTGCGCGTCATACCATCCTTTTTTGAAAATCACTCTAACAAGATAAACATGCAACTGCTTATAAGTAAATAAAAAACAAATTTACGTAATACATAAATGGCAATTTATTGCTAAGCAATCTATAATAACAACTGATGTAGGTACCAAGTGAAGTAATTAAAGTTAAGATAATATTAAGGTAGCAAATGCATGAAAAATAGGGGAAATTGAGCCAAGGCTGGCCAAGGCTATTGGCCTTGTTTTCTTTTTGTCTCTATTTTCCCGTTTGTCGGTTTGCGACATATGTTAGGATAAAGCCCGAAGTAATGGTACGTCTTGTATAAATATTTATGGCTTTCCCACATAGGGATCGATTTGCGGGTGGGATTATCCCCAGCCACTTCGCCCCAATTCCTGAGGGATACGAGCGGCGATCACATCGACTATAAGCGAAGAATGAAGAAGGAAGAAGCGTCAGAGACGCTTGCGCTCTCGATCCGTACTGAATCCCCGCTCACATTGCAGTGACTCAGTTCCACTATAGGCGGTCATGATGTGTCCAACCATCTTTCTGTAGGCGATAGATTACGCACCAGACTTATGCACCCTCACCGTAAGTACATGCAATACAGTCTGATCGAGCATTTATTGGCGCGAGATGGGTTAGGGAGGGTTGCATATCTGGTCTTATTTTTTGCTTCATCAGGGAGATCAAACTCTTTACAGTACAGTACGGGTCAAGTCGAAAAAAGTAGTCATACAATGGCACTTCAAGAGATAAGGAAATCTTTATCAACAAGTCAATCTACTCAATGTAACTCATGCAATATGACATAACAGAACAGGTTAATACCGAAATAATTAGGACGGAATATATATCCATAGAATCCTCTCATCTATTCTCTCTCCTGTCTATCGTTAGTTCGCGTGTTACAGTACCTTCATGCGATACAAGACAGAACATAAATATTTCTTGAAGAATTAAATTGAGAATAATACTTCTCTCTCTCTTGGGGCGGAGGTGAATAGTCAGCTCTACTCGAATAGCATGAATTACGTCGAATAAGTATAATCAGGTGGCGATCAATAGTACATACAGTTGAAGTACCAATCTCTCTCTCTATAGTAGTTAAGCATTTTACGTTCTTGCAGATTCTAACAAAGGATCATTTCTATCACATGTAAACTGAACGCTGACATACATCTATTAACGAATCTCGGGACAAGAGGGAGATAAGCATCATGTCAGATACTAACACTTCTTTTTGTAACAAATGTCGATGAATACAGGATACGAGGAGGGTAGCAGTATCGATTCGATCTGTACTTTTTACCATACTGAATAAATCTTAGACTATCTTTTAGTCTTATTTCATTCGTCTCGTCGCAATCTTCTCTTCTTAGACACATTCTGGATGAATCAATAGTTGAAATGGTCTTCTTGAATTCTGATACATACATATAGTTATAGTTCTTATTTATCATCTTGTTATTATGTTCTTTCTTTGTCTTGTTGTCTATTTTCGGCAGTATCTTCACTTCTGCGTGCTGTGTCTTCTCTTCTCTCTCTGCTCTCTTCTCTTCTCTGTCTATGTCTCTCTGTCTGTGTCCTGTTGTCGTGCTGCTGTCGCTCTTCCTCTCATTCTGTTCGTATCTTGTGTATTATGTTCTTGTGTTGATCTTCGCACTGCTGTATCTGGTTCCTTATGCTCCTTTTATATTCTCGTGTCTCTGTGTCTGTTCTGTTTCTTCTTGTCTTTTTACATATATTGCAGCACAGGTGTCTCATGCGAATTTATGAAGAACCGTCAGTCGACACCAGTGGTACCCGCTGTCTTCGTAACAACAAGGTAGTATGCGACATCTGATTTGTGCAACCGGCGTGGCGTGTCACGATCTGTGCGTGATCAATCGCGGCGGCAGTCCAGCGTCCTTTTTATCCTTCTCACTCGGTCATCTGTCCGCGCGCCACCGTGCCATCTCTCCGCATTCTTCCTGCAATTACGAGTGGCACTTCTGCTACTTTTTCTCATACCCTCTTATATTTTTTCTCTCTTATTCTTTTATAGCAGGTATAAGTGTTTGTTGTCAATGTTCTTTGTAGTTCTATCGGTCTTGTGTGATATGTGCATAGGCCTTTGGTAGCCTGTGTACTCAACTCTAAGTGCGTAATTATTGCTCCTGTCCGGCACCACCGTGGGGCAGTAGGGGCGCCGATTACGCGCGTGATGGAATGGACACTAGCTTGTAGATATACTTCACTTTCTTCACCACTCTGTTCGTTCTGTTATGAATATATGCCATTGGGCTTGGGTAATCACCCTCAGCATGGGTCGTTCGATGTATGCCTTCCGTTGGTTTTTTACTATTCCATACTACTCCCCGTTATTCTACGCACCGTGCTTATCCTTACTATCGCGTTTCGTCTTATTTTCTCCTTACTTGTATTAGGGGTCCTACTCTTATGCCCGTCATAGCCCCTACCATTTGATCCTCTCTATTTTATTATACGCTAGTTTTCCCCGTCTGGCCCTTAGCTACCTCGATTCCCTCCCCTCTTTTTACACTCCATATATTCTTCTCATCATTCTTTTCCCTTCCCCCCGCCCACGCACAGACCTAGCCCTTCCCTGATTCCCTTGTACTACATATCTACTACCCCCCCACTAATCCCTCTATCTGTCTTCGCCTGACTTTTTGTGGGTCCTTGTATTGGCCCATATGTATTTGGCATCTCTATTTGTCTTTTTATTTTACTCCTTCCTTCTTCGCCACCTGCGGCTTTTCTGTAAGTGCATCTGTCTTGCTCTTGTGCACTAGGCGGGGAACGGCAGAGTGCTAATTACGTCTGCGCATCTACGAACACACCTAGGTGTCTCGGGGCGGGGTCTCGAAGTTATAAATTTTTCTACTACATCGTATGTCAATATTTTCATGATCCTCTCATATACATACATCATCATTTCTCCTTACATAAAAATCTCTACTCATACAATCCTCATCAAATACTATTAGGATCTACAATCTATGAAATCTCTATACATTACACGTTATACCTCTCTCTTTCTACCTAAGCACATGGTGCAGAGAGCCTCGAGAGGTGGCCCGGTAGACCCACGCACTACTTTCGTTTTGCGGCGGTCTATAACGGGATCCACATCTCACCCTACAACTACCCACCATCTCACCCCTTTTTTTTGTTTTTTTGAAACTATTTCCTGTGTTCACTCGGATGGTATTGTTAAACCTCTTAAAATATCAGAAATACCATAACGTATCATTGTCGCTTCCTCTTTACGGTTCTCGGCTCGTTTTTTCTCTTTTTCCCCACTGTTCGTCCCTGCCGAGATGTAGTCTACCTTCTTATACCACTCAGACCCCTTCCATATAGTTTGCACCACAAGGTGACACGTTTTACTTCCCTTCGTTAACTGCGTTAAACTCTATCATCAACCTTGTGGCTGCGCGATTACTTCTTATTAATTATCAGTGAGCTCCCTGCAAGTCTGTTCGCTTTCCCCATGGATCCTCGTTCGCGCTTTTTGCTTACACCCACCGTCCATTAGTATGAGTCCTCTGCTCCCTACTGGGGCCTCCCTCTGGTCCGCTTCGACGCCGCGCGGTACGCCCTTGCGTAGGGGTGGTGTTATTAGGTCTCTGCTCCCTTGTATTTATCAGTCATTTTCCGCCTACTATCTTCTTACGTCTCCTTGTCACATTTACTCCGTCTTATCCATATCCAATTTCCTCACTAAACAGCCTGTTCCTTCATCTCCGATTTGCCATCACATTAATTGTTCCACTCCCCTTAGAACATTGTACCTCACCACACCCACGCGTATCCTCCCGTGTCCCTTTATTTGAAGTCAGCGCGGGGTGCTTCGTGTCACCTCTTCTTTTCTTCTTCAGTAAATTTCATACTATACTCCTCGTCTTTGTACACTTATTTATCGGCTTACATTATAAATTACTCGACACTTTTAACATCATGCTCCCTATCATATCTCAAAGACTAATATTTTCACGTTCCGCTACAACTAACTGTCACGTCAATCACTCTTGCGCGCGGCTTCTCGTCAGCCGACGCATGCTTTCACACCGCGAGTCTCGTCGTCCCCCGGTGGATGGGTAGATCACGCTGTTGCCCCTCTCTCCCACAGGTTCGAAATTGTCTGCCTCGAGCAGTTACTTCCCCCTTTCTCCCCCTATATTTCTTCCTTAGCCTTTGCCTCTACATACTTATATGGTTATCTCGTGTGTGCTTCTTATCGCCGCCTACTAGGGCCGTGCTTTCCCCCCACACCCCCTTCCCCCCGTGCCATTCGGGGCGCGTCCGGCCCCCCGTCTCGCCTCCCCGTGGTCTCTCCTCGTCCCACTGAGATGCTCCACAGTCTTCAGAAAAAGTCAGGAGCGCTCTAATCTATGGGGTGGATCGATACATGAAGGAAAGTGCCAGACTTCAATATTCATATCTCAATACTTTCTTTTCATAGATCCTGTGGAAGACAAGAGAGTGCTGGGTTAATGGTTATTGCGACGCGTCGTTGGTAAATTGTCGATACGGTTTTTGGGCTTTATGGTGTGTTTATATGCTTAATGTTTCTACTCTACTTGTAGCATTTCGTACTCATTATATATGTACTCTAACTATTATCCTGCAACTTATTCTGCCGTGCCGGCTGCACTAGCTTCCTCCAAATGTTCTCTCCATATTCTTACCCTCCTTTTTTCCACTCCATCCCCTTATCCCCTCAGCCTCCCGCCTTTCTCTCCTCTTAGTCACTATCATCCTCGCCCCGTATCCGCTTCCTTCCTCAGCTCACCTCCCTATATTACCATCTTTTTGAGCTCTCCAAGCATCTCACCGTCTTCCCACTTGGTTCCCCCACCCCCACCCACCTCCCGCGTTCGCTTGCCCTGCGTGAAGGGTGGTCGCTCTCCGGTAACTAGCCATCCTTACTCGGCACGGCGCTGCGCCGTGTTCTCGTTCGGTTTGGTTGGTCATGCGCCGTCTCCCGTCGCGCGGTCGTGCACCGTGCAGGCACTGTCTCCGCGTACTGACTACGAATACCTCCCCAACCTCGGGGTTCGCGGCGCCGGGGCCACCGGGGGGTGCCGTTTTCTCCCCTGTACACGGGCGGGGAGTCCCCCGCGCGCCCCCCCCTACAACCGCGCGGGGGTTCCTCCCGCCCCTACCCGGCGGGGGGGCCCTCCGTCTCCCGCCGTAGTTCCCGGCCAGGCTGCGCGCCCACCGCCTCTGCCCTGCTTGCGTTTTCCCGCCTGCGGGTCATTCCTTTCGTTCCCCTCCATACTCCCTGCCGGCGCAGTCCAACCCTCCCCGGTCCTCTCTCTTTTTTCCATCCTGTCCCCGTCCCCCTTCACTTGCTTGTTCGGCTCACCTCTCTCGCCCTCTACTGCCCCCCCCACCCTCTTCCCCCTGCCCGTCCTCCCCCTTACCCCGCCAATCCTATATCTGTCTCTCTATATCTCTCTCCTCTCTCTCTCCTTTACGCCCCAACCTAACCCTCTCTACTCACTCTCTCTCCATCGTATCTCTCTCTCTATATCACTCTTCACTCCTCCTCTCCACTCCTCTCCGCCACGTAAGGCCTTTCGTCCCTGTGCCGTGGCCCCCTTCGCGCCCGGTCCTTGGAGCACGGGCCTACCCGGCTAACTCCCTGGCTGGCCACGGGCGGACTCTCGCGGCTCGCGATTACTTCGCCCATTTGTCGCCCACGCCCATCCCCGTCCTCCTCCCGTCTGCGTGGGCCGCCGCTACGCGTTCCTTTCGCCTCGCTCCCCTTCTCTCCTCTCCGCCCCGTCTCGACCGCTTGTTGGCCCCCTCGCTTGCTCCGCGCGTGCTCTACCCCCTGCTGCGCTCGGACGCCCTCTCTCTCTCGTCTCTACTCTCTCATCTCTTATCTCTCTCTCTCTACTACTACTTCTCTCTCTCTCCTCTCCCTCTCACTATTTATCTCTCTCTCCCTCTATGGTCACTCAACTGTATCTAACTGTCCCACAAGTAGATGAACACATTTCATGTCTTCCCCCTAATCCACTTCCTGTTCAGGTCCGCTTGCGAGTGCTCTGGCGGACGCCGGCAGTATAGCTTCCGTAATGAGAGCAATATTGGTTATGTCCTTTTCCATTTCTCTCTCTCTTCCCTCGCCCTATCACCCTCTTACCCCACTACTTGGCTTTCGGTATTTCTTTTGTTTTTCTGTGGGCTGCCGCCCCACTACCAGTACCTATCTCATCTTGCGTTTCCTCCTTCCTCCTCTACCCCCTGATTAGGACTCTATTTATTCTTCTTTTCTTCAGCTCTTTCTCTATATATAACTTTTTTCCCGCTATATTTATATATATATTATATACTTACCTTATCCTGCTTTTTATCATTCTCTATTTCACCCCTTGTACCTATACTTTACCACACCAGTGAGACCCCTAATACTGCACGCCTATCTCATTTTTTCTTGGGCACTACAGCCAGATGTTTCGTTCCTACCCCCTTTCATTACACTTATATTACTGTCCTCCTTCCATTCTCTATATCTATATATTTATCTCATCTCTATCTATTTATTATATTACTTTTATTATATACGGCCTCTGTCATTCTATCTATCTTATATCTTACATCTCTATATTCATTATTCTGTGAATATTCCTATTACTCTCATTCTTACATTATATAATTCTCTCTATCTAGTCTATATATCTTCTTACTATATCTATAATATATCTCCTCTATCCCTCTATCTTCACTTTTCTGACCTGTTGCTCCTCTCGTGTTTGAGTTTTCAGGTATAGCATGCCTTTCAGTCCTCCCTATCTCGGTTACGGATTGCCGCCTCCGCTTCTCGAGTCGTTACGAGCTACACTCGTTATCTGGCTCTTCGCTCCTGAATCTTCATTTATCCTCATAATTACTATTATAGCCGTGCTATTCTCTTCCTGTGTTCATCTTCACCCCAATCCTTTTTTTCTAGGCCTAGTCACACCGGGCTTGAGCCCCTAGCCACACCTTCACCTTCGCTTATCTCACCTATTATCCCTATTTGCTATTTTTCCTCTTTTGCATTTTTTGGCCTTTATTCTTTTTATTTTTTTTATCTCTTACAGGTGAGTCCTTCTTTCAGTCTTTGAGTGCCTTGTACAGTTTCCCTTCCACTCGTCCTCTTATATATTTCCTACCTTCTCCCCATTTCCCTTTCTCCCCACTGGTTTTCTTATATCCCTTTATATATACTTTCTTTATATGTTTTTGTTCCTGCCTTTTCCTTGTCTTTTACGCCATACTCTCTTTCCCGCCAACCTTCTCCCCCTCACTTCCCCGGATCACTTCTCGCTTCTTTTTTCGAGACATATCGCTCTCAGCATAGACTTTGTTCCTCTTTTTTCTCTACCTTATGCCTCTATCTTATTTCCGCTCTATACTCCCTCCTTTTTGTGTCGCTTACTTCCTCCCTTCGCTATTGTTCGGATATATATTAACCTCCCTTTTCCGTTAGTACCTCTCTCTATATTCTATCTTCATATAATTGCTACCCCCACTCCACACACTCTGCACATGCAATACTTTGTATCCTCCCCTCATCCCCTCACTCCATCGATTCGATCACTACTCCTATTATTTTCTTCTATCATCACCTCTCTCTCTAACATGCACTATTAGCTAGGATCTCTTCATCAGGGCGGAATCATGGTATTTTTCTATTTCTTCTCAATCTTTCTGGGGTATTTTTTTACTATTTAGAAAGGTCATGTTATCCTATTTGATCAATGGAAGACTTAACATTATCATTCAAATCTCTCTCTCTCTCATAAAGTTCGGTCATCTCTCACTTTTAAGGGCATCTTTGCTATAGGGAAGTAATTTCCATCGGACAAATATACTATCTGCTGGCCCACTTTGCGCTTTGCTGTGCATGGTAAACCCGCTTCGCACCCTTTCCGCGGTATAAGCATCCCAGTTGCCCCCGTACCTTGTCAAGCTGCGTCGTCATATAACGTACCATCTTTGCGTCTACAGCGTCTGTCGTATTTTTGACGGACGTCTTTACCCTTTTATCTTCCTGCTCACATTACGTTTAAAAAAAAAAAAGGAATACAGTTTCGTGTTGAGGTTTGTAGATTTTGTTGATAAAATATAAAGAAAAAAAAAAAATAAAAAAATTTTATATTTTATTTAAATAAATATATATATATATATATAGTATTATATTATATATATATATACAATAATATATATATTTTACACCCTATTTGCATGCCTGGGATACTGCCTATCGGTAGATAGCCCACTACCTTGTGTTCTTCTTCTTTTACCTGTCATTGTACTTATCATTTAGCACTACATTTTCTACAATTGCTCATCTAGACTTCCCTTTTCTTTTACTTCACTTACATTAAGTATACCGTTACCTTATCGATAGCCTCTCCTCCGTACACCTCTTCTAACCTACACACGTGCCCTTTACTCTGCGCTCCCACCTACTTCATGGTCCATTCTCTCCCCACGTGGGTACCCTTTGTCCCCCGATAGCGTGGCTGTCATTGGGTACCCTCTCCCTTTTTCTACTTCTTAATTTATTACTGTCTCCTTATTGCTCTTTTTTCTTCCTTTAATTTCCTCCTTTATTCCTCCTGCCTCTATACGCCCTTCCTATATTTACCGTCTCTGCACCTAACCATACTATATATACCACTTGCACTTTCTTCGTCCTCACGAACGTGCCTTCCACCCCGCTGCCCCCCTTCCCCCCTTCTACCTACTATGGTGGCTACCCGCTTCCCCCCTCCACCGGGATGCGAGCTCCCTGTAACGGCTTTCTCTTCCCTTCCCTACTCCTACCCTCGTTCTTCTTCGCCTTCCCTTCTATTATATACTTTTTATTGTGTGCTTCTGCCATCTATCATCTACTAGGGACCTTTGCTTTTCCCGCTCGCTCTAACCTCACTATCCACCAAACAGATGTATATTTATTCTCAGAGGTGCGCTGTTTACGGTAGTGCCTGCTCGTTCTGGGGGTAATCCTCACACGATCGGTTCTCTCATGGTACCTCTTAGTTAATTCTCATAGTGCGCCCATACCTCAGCTCTCTATCTACTTTCTAGGTTACATACATCTGTTTCTTCTTTTCTTACTCGTGGTACACAGAGGTAAAGAATACAGTTCTACATTTTTCGGTCAATAATCTTCATATCTAATTAAATCATACTTCGGCGTGCAGGGGAAAATAAGAGATCATGTCAGGTGAATCGTTCTCTGCTAATGGCGTTCTAAGTGATTTGTCTTTCTTCTTACTCGTTACATTCATGTGAGTGCTATCTCTCTGTATCTACATCTCGGGTGCCGTGACCATGGAGTCTGCAGTCCATAGTGTTTTTCGCGATACCCCCGTGCTTGTGCTTTTATCCTACTCAATTCAGTTGTTTTCTAGTCTATCCAGTAATCTGCAGTATTACTTTCATCATCTACCTTCTACCTGCGATTAGAGCATTCACCTAGATTTTGCTTATCTCTTTTACATACTGGATGGGATATCATATGTCGATCATTGTCAGTTACTTAAATTATATATACTATCTATCTATCTATCTATATATATCTATATTCACTCTGTCTCATCTATTCCTTCGTTACTCTAAACTAGCAAATCAGCTAGTTCCTATCATTCTATATATATATACATATACATATCTACTCATTACTCTATACTCATATTCATATCTCTTCTATATCATCTCTATATATTCACTTAATATGGCCCATTCGGGGGCTCTCATTCGCCGCACGTAGGGTGCCATCCGTACTGGGGTATACCGTTTCCCTATACCCTGTAACTAGGTGTGCAGTTGTGGACTGAGCACCTCTCTGTGCCCCGCCATATCCTCTACCCTTCACGCAGCGTGAGGTTTCTCTGACGCACTCACTATCCGGCGGGTCAGGCCCTCGTGCCTCCTCCCTTATTAGGTTCCTGGCCAGGCTCGTGCTACCTGCTCTACCTGCTTACTCGGATGAGCGGTCTACCCGGTAACTCTACCTTTTCGTATTCTACACCCACCTTTTTTTTTTTCCCCTACGTGGGTCCTATTATATATTAATCCCCCGGGTATCAGCTTGCTACCTACTTTATTTACTTTGCCTTACCCCGTTCACCCCTTCACCCCTCATGTACCTCGCCACGCGATCTTCGATTCCCTCCCATTTCCCTCCATACTTCCCCACATATAAACCCCGAATCTTATATATATATTATAATCTATTCTTTCCTCTATACTGTATACCTCATGTCTGTGCGCTATACCTTTACTATATGCTATTCTATAGTATACTATAATATATATATATAACCCACACCCTCATTACAATCTCACCTTTTTCCGATGTAGTACGGCTCCTCCTTATTCTTTCATGATACTTTATCTATCCTATGTGTTCCCTACCTCACATTCCCACTATACCCTATCTACCCATGCTGTCACTACATACCCTTCTCATCCCTGTGCAGGGAGGCGGCCAACACCGGTTATAACCGCTAGTGAGATTAGTATCGGCACGGAGATGCGATTCGGATTGTACAGGCGAGATGTGAGATATCGGAAGGAGGAGCACTTTATATTATTCGCCAATACTCCAGTGTCTCTAGCGCAGTATGACAAATAGTCAACACCCATTTAATGACAACATTACTGCTTACTCACAGGCGGGATACCTTTGTCTGCGAACATAAATTTTCTTTTCGCTTTTGAGCCTAGTTGAAACACACGATCTTGCGGTGAAAATATTCCTCTTGTATATGCAGGCGCCTAGTTTGTTATATTTATCCTTCTGTCCCGGTGCGCCGTACTTTTTAATTTGGGAATTCTTAAATATTGAGATGGGACTTTTTTTTTGAATTATATACGTATTATATATCATTCTGTCATTATGATTCTGCATACCTCTTGTTCTGATTGTAGAGTGCGTAATTCTTCTTCGTCAGATTTTAGCCAAGATCATTCCGATTTCTGACAAAAACAGCGATATCCCATTGTTTATTAATTTTACATGACATTGAGAAGAATCACCTTTTTTACTGAATCATCAGTGCTTTATCATCCCGCCTAACCCTTGATAACCTCTACGCGTTGACACACATGAAACAATGAACATTGATAATTTGGCTTTAGTATAAGTTTCTCGACCCAAACCCTCTTACTCTTTTTTCTCTCTTAATCGAAATTGGTTAATTGGCAGAATAATCTTATTAACAGGAGCCCTATTTCTGTAAACGCTAGCCGAATATTGTCTTGCATTCTCTTCATGAAATTACTTCCGCCTGTATTCTGGCTGTAATGTACACACCACTCTCTTCTAATAGTTAGTTTTCGTATATTATATTTATTTCTATATATTTCTTACCCATCGAAGTTGTTGGTTCTCTCTGAAACCGTTGCGCAATTTCTTTAACTACTTGAATGTTGTTGTGTGAATATATCCGTATCGAGCCCCCTTGTCATTCTAATTTTGACAACTGTGATCTCCTTTTTATCAATAACCGCAGCGTACTTGCAATAACATTTCCGCTACTGTCTCTTGATAAGATGGAAAGCATGAAAGAACATGTGATTAGCATAATTCTGGAAAGACTTTTCATGCACATACTAGGTCAATTTGTACTCACCGCTACTCATCTCTACTATACAGTGTATCTTATACTATATCATATATCATATATACAGTGTATTATATTCATCTCTATCTATGTGACATATTACTATCACTTCTATCAACCACCATATTCTCTTCCAAATAGCCTCAGTTCGATCAAATACATTTCAAATCTATCAATACAATCGTCCCTTACTTAGGACAAAGTTACTCTATCTGTGATCGTCAGCTATAATTATATAATATATACTCTTTCACTATGTGCAGACCTCCCGTCCTATTTTTTCCTCCTGCTGTTAGCTCTCTCTCTCTCTCTCTCTTGTGCTATTTTTTCTTTTAGTCTCATATCTTCATCCACATGCTGTACAATTCGTTTACCACTTTTTGTGGTCCACTCTTTTTTCATTTTTTCTCGGAGTCGTTTTGCAACTCTAATACATTCATTATTTTTTGTATTCTCTACAAGTTTTACCATCATACTATGTAGCTCAATCTAATTCATTCACCAGAGTTTCTCATCATAATTTATCATAAATACAGTCGTTTAGTAATCTTCATACTCATTATTATTCTAGTACTCTTTTTTACAAATCTAACTGGAAAGTATATACTTCGCCATTCTTGCTTTCTAGTACTTGAGTACTTCTAATTTTTCTACTTTATTTTTTTACTTATAAAATTCAGTTTCTGAAATATCATTCCCTTGCACACCGACATTTATTATTATAACCGCGCCTCCCTGAGCTCGCTGCCTCTCTCGTTCCCAGATGCGGTGGGTCTTGCCCCCATTATCCGTATCTATACCATATAAAAACCCACTCACCAACACCCACATGCAGACCCCTGCACCCTTTATCACAGAAGACTTAATACACGTCTGACGACGTCTACCAATATCAACTTGTTCTCTTGATTTCTCTAGAACCCTCCACATGCCGTGCCCGCGTCCTTTTCTTTCGTGAAAACAAGCCCGTCGGTGGCCGTTCACGCCGGCTCGCAACCCGCCGTCGCCCCCGCATGTCATGATATCTCCATACCTCTCCCTCCCCCTCCTGCCAATTAGCGTGACCGCCTCACAAGCCTCCTACACTTGTGCTCTACGCGGCGTCGTACCACGGGTTGTGTGGTTCGCAGTAGCTTCGCTAGTGTATTCCCTCCCTAGCGCCCAATCTGCCGCTGCGGTCTACCCTATCTCCGCCACGCGCTCCCGCCCTCTACCCCTCGCTGCTGCCCCGTCTCAGCGGGTACCCGCGCCCTGGCCCCGCGCCCGTTTACTACTATCTCGCCTTTATGGCCTTTGTACTCGACCTAATACTCTCCCTACGTACTGGGTGACCCCCGCGCCCCCTACCCCTCGCTCCTGCGCCTCCAGATCACTTCCCTCTACTACCGTAGGCGCACATGCGGCCGTATACTTATGTACTTAACGTCTATGGACCGCCCCTGAGCCGCTAGGTCCCCCTTGTCTCGCAACGACACTTCCACCTCCCTCCCCCGTTTCTTTGCGGCCCGCCCTGCAGCTCCCACGTTAGTGCTGATAGCTGGTATCACACCGCCCTTTTATTATGTTATCTGTTCCGGCCCAAGGCTGTTTCATCTTATGTTCCTCACCGGCGTAGCCGCGCGCACCAGTACGCCGCGGGCGCTCAGGTTATCCCGTTTGGAGTCGGCTCGGTCTCCCGTCGGGCACTTTATGTCGCCGTTGGGAAGTTGGTTGCCCGCGCTAATGCGGCATTTTCGCCAGGTATCTTAGACCCTGGAACCCGTTCATTAACCACCTACAGGATTAGAGCAGGCGCATAAATCATACATTTACCGATCGCGCGTCCTTAACAGCCTTCTGGCACACAGCTTCCAGTTCTCGGAGTGTAACCTTTAACTATTAGCACTCGTACAACTCACACTTAGAGGCTGCTGATCATTGCACTCTGCGTCACGCCTGCCGGGTTGGCGTCCTCGGCCTCATATATAGGCGCGGTGGCTAAAGCGCCTGTGTCGGTGCGCCGCCTCACTTCCTGCCCCAGTACGGACTCCCGTCGCAGATCCGCCAGCCCCTGCGTAGACCTCCACCCTTACTTGCCTCGCCACACGCCGCGTAGCTACTTCCCTTCCACCCACCGCACGAACTCTCTGTAAGCGCTTGCCCGTCTCTCACTTCTGACCAATTCACGTATCCGTCGTAATACTAGCGTCCGCGTAGCCCCCCCACGGACGGTAGGCTAGCTTCGTTGCTCTCCGTGCTAGCGTGCCCTTCATATAACTCCACGGTCCCCTGCCATTGGCTATGTATTCCGTACGCCCCATATAACCTCCCCGTCTCCCCGTACGTTTTCCATTATAGTCGGCCCGGACCCACCCTATCCTACTTCACGTTCTAGCTCGGAAGTATAACCTCGCGCTCGTCGCAGGTTCCTTAGGAGACAGACGCCAGACGACATCGTGTATCTCTGAACGACATTATGCGAAGAATATTTTTTGGAGAGACCCTTGTGGACACACGTAGACATATAAGTTTGCCTACATTAACACGCTACATCTCCGCCACTGCTGTCGATATGTTACGTACGAGGATAATATGGACGCCTCTGCATACAGACTACGCTTCTGTACTCATAACTTCTAAAGAACCAAGTAATCAGAATTGTCTAGTCTGTCTATTCTCAAGGCTATGACGCGTATATGATACCGCTACGAGCATCTCAGCACGTACGACTTTCCTCTTTTATATCTTCGGCACACCACGGTTGTGTCCTCTATTGATTGAGTGCTTCCCACGGCGGAGACCTTAGATACTCTGTCTATTATATATGCAGTTCCGAAGCCTCTCAGTTGCCCGCTGGCTGGGTCTACTACGCCTCTCTTCATCTCTATTCATCATCATATTCATCTATTACTACTCTATATCTATATCTCTTATATATATATCTATATCTACATCTATATATCTCTATATATATAATTAATTATATATTACTACTACTCTTATATATCATATTATACTTAATCATCTACTATAATATTACTCTCATCTCTCTCTTATTAAAACTATTTTGCAAAAGTCACATCATTGATTTTTATGCTTACGGTTCTCTATACTGATAAGATTCTTGTCACGGTTAGCAATTTTGACATACATTCATAATACTTCGTGGCCCAGGGCGCAGTACTTCAGTTCGGGGCCGGGTGCGCCGGCGAGTGCGCGGCGGTGTCCGAAGAGAATCATTGTATATAAATGCGATCTTCCTATCTAGCTTTTTGACGCTCTATTATTTTATATCTGATTCTCTCTTCTGAAGACTCAACTTTATCTTGTTGATCATAAGTCAGATCAAGTAATTCTTACGTACATTATAGAGATACAGAATCTCTCTCATCACTTGTCATAACAGGTAAAATTACAGGTACTGTCAAGACGTGCAGATAACATCTCTCAATTGCAAATACATATCTCCTCATTTTCGAAGAGTTTCTGAGCAAGTGAGGTTCAGAAACACGGGCAAAGTAATACTGTTTCTCTCTCTTCTTTGCTGCGAAACAGTTTACTTCTTCTTCTCCCATCTTTACAAATAATGCAAATACATGGGAACTTCTTCACGAAAAGCGTCGTATAACCTTTGCATTCGGTTCTTTTCTTTCTACCTCCATCGCGTTTTCAAACTTTATTCTCACATACCGTGGCTTCTTATCAGTGTACGTGGCAGGACTATCTAAATTTACACACGCTTCACTCTATACCTAACTTTTCCCCTCCATAAATAATCTTACTAACCTTCCCCCTGCTGATACCGTCTTCTAGGGCCACTACCCGCCCTTGGCCTAGCCACTGCTCGCTCCTTTTATTCCTCGGGTTCCACACGTCGATTTCTTCATAAGCGGTTCTCTATCTCACCTTGTATTTTCAGTTTATCTCTTTTGAACTACCATTATCTTTCCTTATTTCTATTTCCCCCATATCTTTTCACCACCTTCCTCAACTCCGCCGCCTTTCCCGGCCTCACCCATCCTATAGTATCGCGCATTGCACCTCATCCTAGCTCGTTCTCTACCTGTTCGTTATAGGGATATCTAGGGAGGCGTTACTAATTTAACGTCAGAGAATCAGTGAGCAACTAAGGGACGAGATGCTTGATCGATTTCAGCGCTGCGAATCGCGTCGTCTGTGCAATCGGCGGTCGTACTCTTGCTTTGCTTCAGGTCGTGCTTACAAATCGCGGGAGCCTATAATCGCGGAAGTCTTCTATACATTCATCTCTCATATCAATTAAATAATCTATTCACCTCTCAATAATTCACACTCTATATACATAACTACTTCATACTTCATAAATTCAATTCATCTTATATTACATCTCTATATATCATATACATCTATATCTATCTCTATTTCCTATCTATATTATATTAACGCTGATTCTAGGAGTCGGTGGTAGCTCTTGGATCCCCCATTTCAGGTACTCTCTACTTTATGTCCTTCGCTGTCCTCTAACCTCTCATTAGCCCTTTTATTGGCACCTCCTATTTTTTTTTGTTTATACCATCCTATCGGTCCTCAGCATCTCGTCCCGTCCTATACCGCCCTATACTATCTCTTACTTCATCTCTCACTCTCTTATCTATCTATTATTTCTCATCTACTCATTTCCTTATCTTACTGTTATTTCCATTCTCTCGTTTTGGTCCGACTGCTCATTATTGCACGTAACACCAACTTTACTATGCCTTTATTCATTTGAGCTATGTGAGTGTCAACTATTATCGGTCTCTATGTTAGTTCATTATTATTATTATATTATTATTATTTATTTTTACATATTTAAAAAATTATATCCTTTATTCACTTCATTTTTCACGTCTAATTACCTTTTCTCTTCTTCCTTTTTCCTTCCCACTTCTTATACTGTCTTACTTATTTTTCGTCTTCTTACTCTTGGGTTCATTCATTTCACTCATCCTATGTTTTCCATCTAACACATGTCCCTACTCTTGCTCATCCCATTACCCATATACTAGACCATGCAACACATCTCATTAGTGTCAGGTTACTCAGTTCTTCTCTCAACTTCTCTTGATACCGCTCCTCTCCACATTTGCCACCATTATATCATTCTGCCTTCAACTACTCAATTTTTCTTACACTACCTTATATTCACATATTTATTATCTTTTCCTTGTTTCACTTCGCGTTTCAAATGTTACACACACTCTTAATTTTAATTATCATACTATATACCCCCTTTCAATATCCTTGTCTACCCTGTCCCTATCATCTCATACTCGCCAACACACCACATCGGTGGGTTTGATGTAATGGGAAAATAATACCGTATCGAATACACCGACTAAGGGGGTCTACTCGCCTTTCCTCCGTGTTTTGCCGAGGTCCTGGGAGTGCACTGAGTCCCCACAGTTACGGCAGACACGCTGCCTTTGAACCTCCTGCACTATATTCCTGTTTTGGATCCACACTACTTTCCGCTTAGCCTGCGTTGTACTCCGACTCCCTCCTCGACGTGTCTCCTAGCACCCCATCCTTCCTATCCTAGCGCCTTTTTTTTCACTTTATCCCTTCCGTCTACGTATCCCATCCCATCTCATACGCGCGTTTATTATCACAGCCCCGTGCACTCTTTACTCTTAGCTCTAGGAAAGCCTTTATAATATAGATCCTCTGCGCGCTATATATGGTCTTCCTTCATATTTTCGACACTTTCAGTACTTGACAGGCCTCTCTCTGTGACCTTCTTCTACGTGACATAACTCATCTCTCTTCACCATTGTACTGTACCTTCTTAGACACCTCAGATGGCTCTTTTAATTTTGAAATAACAAATAAGTGCGAGCTGGTCAATAATGACACATATCAGTTTTTTAATTAATTTTTTTTTGTGTTATTGTCTTATATTTTTTTTTCCTTCGTTGGCTTCTCGCTCATCACACTCTTGCAACTCACATCACTCTCTGGCGGTGCTCGTGTTTCCAACAGGTGTCATTATTATATGGATTTCTAAGCCCGACACCTGCTCTACTTTTCTATTTCATTTGTTTTTACTTTCTTTATTAACATAAATCTCACTCGTTTTTGACAGAATACATTTCATATTATTATCACATACTGCTATCTTCACTCTAAAAAGTAGCATCTCTAAGCTTATATGGCCTGGTTACCATTCTCTCTATACGTCTCCATCTATGAGTACCTCATCTCGATAACGTAAACGATGTTGGTGAGAAGGGATTCTAAGTGACATACGGTGTCGTAATATCACGGTACTGTAGATACATTAAGGATTACGTCTATACTAACGAAGCTTAATCACCTGATGCGTCAGCATCTTACAAAATACATACTAATCATCAACTAATTCTCTGTTCACAGGTGCATCTTCGAAGGCGATACATCTACTATCCTCATCTCATCTCAGTTCTAGAAGAATTCAGTCGGAGAACGGCGTGACTTACTATTTCTGGCCATTGCGTCCCACCAAGCGGATCGTTTGTCTGTGTATTTGCCGGCGCATGCTGGTACAGCGTCTAGCATGGTACAACTGTAACTCTACCCACATTTCTTTAACACTTATTCCGGTGTGCCCCCCTTCTCACACCTCAAGACGTAATCCAGACCTTCTTGTTCTGCCTGCTTGCGTGGAGGCTGCATATGAACAACTTCGAGATACCCCCAAGCATCCTACTTCCAACTCCCCAGCCGTGCGCGCGAATATGCCCTTGTATGCTTGCAGTAAAGACTCTGCAGTATGAATGTGCTCTCTATACGCTAAAACTCTTCGCTCTTGTCGTATGTCTGCAGGTCCTCTCGCTAACGTCCCCTCATGTATGCTGTATGTAATGTGGCCCCATTTACAGAATCCGACTTCATCTTTGGTAGACAGACGACTGTATTTCTTTTCGCCAACATTATCAATGTTGTATCTTATTTGCCTCTGGGACACAGTGCATAGATCCGATCTGAAGCCCTGTTTGCGTACTACATATTTTGTCTCCTGTTTTCAATTCTCCTTCTCAATGAGTGCCTGTTAATCTATCATCTGTCTTCGCTGTTAGCGTTTCACCGAATTTGTTTCTTTGTGTATCGCTCTTCTACAGAACATACCTGCGTCTTCCCTGCTATTGACGCGGTTGATCGCCCAGGTTTCTCCTTCGGCGCTCCTCTATACTCAGAGCCTATTGCCTCATGTACAGCTGATCTCATAATCACGTCCTAAAATGTTTTTGAAGACGAAAAACAATAGAAGAGAAGACGCTTGACACCATGTGATGCCTTGCCTTATTCTGACCTGGCCTGGCCATTAGAGCGTCTCATATGTCTTATGTGTTCCGTGTCACCTTGTGCTGTCTGCGTACCGTTACCGGTCTGGTTCTCCGTGAAGTGGCCCGGCCGCCAATGGGCTTCGCTACTAGGGTCGCGTAACAGTTTCTTGCCTCCTGTGTGCGCGCGGTTCAATGCATTGTGCCCTTTATTAGTTTCTTTATTTTTTTCTCTGCATACACCCTCTCACGCTCCGGGACGTCTCAGATCGCTATTGCACACGACGATTCACGACGCGAGACTTCATCGCCCTTCTAAAATGGCGCGCATTCACCGCGGAGTCAGTGTAGTCATGCAGCGTGGCCTTACGACGAGTGATAGTGCTGATAGGTAACGTCACTTCCTCAGGTGAGTTTGTTCCTACCCATATGGAGCCATACAGGTGGGGCATAGCGCACCCCTCCTTCCATTCCTATCGACACCACTCTCTGCGGCTTCATTTCCTCAGCGCGCTTTAACACGCCCTTTCTTCGCCACTTGGCACATACACTACCGGAAGACGAACTCACTTTCCGGCATACACTACCGCAGCAGCGGTTCCTTCTCTGCGCGAGCGGATTTATACCACTGAAATATTTTCGTCACGCGTACGCATCTGGTGACTTCAGTCGCGCCTTAGAGATTTACCACTGCTCCACTATCCCATAGAACCAACTGGCGAACGCCTCTTCCCCAATCACCTCCAATCTACGCGAATCGCAATTCTTTCTAGTGCGCGCTATTACTGTCCTATTTCCGCTCGTTTACCACTCAACCTAGCACCTTCTTTTAATACTAGTCACTACACAATACTACCTTACGCAGACAGCCTAGAGATCGTGCCACGTACATGCAGTCCACAAACCTGTACTCAGGAATATCATATAACTGTGAGTGTGCTATATACTTAAAAATTAAGATCTCACTTTGCTCAGTGATCATATTTCTTTGCTCACACGTCTATGCGATCGCTGGTGCCAATGGTGAAAGTTAGTGACCAAATCTATATACATCTGTAACAGGTAGTCATTTCTCCTTGTCCATCTAATCATTTTATTTTTATATCATATTCTATCATCCGGAAATAATTGAAGATCGCGAGCTGATTTGACTATTATAGCGCTATATAATCTCCGATAGTAATTATCATACTTATACTATCCTGTTAGTCTCAATAATTATACCGGATACCGCCCAAGTATCCTTCTCCTCCTTAGCCCGGGGGCTTCCCCAAGTATATTCATGTACTAATACATCTATTATCGGATTGATTAATCAACAATGTTCACTATAATATATTGACCTATATTAGCCTACATATTGATATATGTAGGCTATACATAGAAGGTCGCCTATCATTGTTCATAGGTGATTTTATAACGACTATTAATATATATTATATAATAATTCAAATGAAGAAAAATAAATTAATCTATATACTATATGGACTTTTATAGTTATTATACAGAATACTTATAGTAGGGTAATTAGGATGTATTTCTACATACTATAATTTATAACTTTAAATAATCGAATTGTGAGGATATAAAGAAAACTTATCTATAAAGGTACTATTAACTTATATCTCAATATTATACTGGAGGAAGAGATCCTATTGAATTGTGATCTCTGCGAAATATTGAGATTTGCTGTTATATATCATATTTCTAATTGGAGAATAAAACGTTCTTAAACGCGAGATTGAGATTGGGAGAGACTCATGACGTAATCATACGCTCCAATCATATCTAAGATTCAGGAGTTTCCATTATATATAACTTCAACCATGTGATAAGTGGCCGGGATTTATATACAAAGGCTACTAAGTATATATCCCTAACATATTAAGACTGGAGAAGTTTAGGATTTTATTGATGTCGCTGTAGCGCGAGAATTAATATTTGCAAGACTAGATCTCGAGCACTCTGTCTTTGGCTCTGTAGAGCTACCAGCGAGTCAAAGGAATTAGCACGGAGAGACTTGTATTGGGTGAGATGAGAACAAGGATTCCATATATGTAGATAGCTGAGAGAACTGGATGTTGCTTTTGTGGTCACTCTTTCACTCATTGGTATATCCCACACAATATCGATTGGCGAATGAGGGGGAAGATAATTGTCATTTAGGTTTTTTATGAATTGACGACTAGAGGGCCATTAGGTGTGCGATTTACGAGATCTTGACAAATTTATAGTAGTGACTCACAGAGAGTAGATACACACTTATCGCGCACAACGGTGTCACTTCGGACTAATGGTTACTCTCGGTGTTTCGCGTACGCTCTACATGGACTTAAGGATCTTATGAATAGAGATATGCACGTATTCTGGCATTAATCAGATACAATAGTGAATTAGTGTGTATAGAATATATATGGGTGTCAGAAGAAGATTTTTGTTTATATAAGAGGACAGAGTGAGCCAGGATGGTGTTGAGGAGGCCTACACTCTTACGGCATTATCGTACAGCACTATCTGTATATCTTGGACCTGTCTGCGCCTGTTTGTGTAGTATAAGAAGTTAAAGATTTCATGGGCGGTGGTGCGAGGAAATTGGGGACAGATGATCGATGAAACTGAGGCTGAGCTGCGACGGTTGGCACGCATCTAGCACCCACTCTCTTAATGCGCGATTTTTTCGGACATTCTGTTTTTTGGTGTGGATCTTTTTCTGGAGAGTGTCACTTCTCGATGAGTGATTCAGTTAGTAGGAGAGATATTTGGGCACGAGGTCACACTCCCGAACGGTAGGTCGTAAATCTCAGAGGGGCTGTTATTAATGTAACACAGCTACGGCATACACTCTTCGCAGATAAGGTTCCAATTTCGTTATGTTACTACGTTGATATGACGGACAACCTTGGTGTAAACTTTATCCGTTGATATCATGCGCTGCACTGCTTTAAGGAGGGATACACAGTGTATTGAGTCTTAATCACTTGTACTATGGTTTGGACTTCACATCGCTTCTTCGACCGCGCGCACCTGCTATAAATCGCGAGAGTGACATACGGAGCTGTAGTATTTTAACAGTTTTCGACATGGCTGTTCACACCGTAATGAGACTCGGTTTGGAGCACGATTCTTCGGAGAGGACTAAGTCTTGTGGTGCGCTAGGGTTCTGCGTGAGAGTATGTTATGTTGTCTTATATTCTGTCGTCTATATGTGTATGTGTTAAGTGAGGAGAGAGGTCGAGGTATCTGTGAATAAGAGGTAATAGTCGCCTTTAATCCACTATGCTCTTATGAACATCGTTCGCATGCACCACACTCTTAGGGCGTGTTAGTTGTAAAAAATCTGACTCCAACATAGCTCTAAGGAGATGGAGACATATTGGCCGCAGAGTTATACCCTGGTGAGTGAAGGAAGAGTGTACAATGAGGACATGACAAATAGACAGTGCTATGTGAGGATAGTTTATGGGTAAGCCGGACGCACGCCGGCGAAGAGGATCGAAGAGAAGAGAAAAGGTACGGCAGCAGTTGGACTGAAGCCGAATTGCTTTATGACTCTAGGCTAGTTCTGTGTTGGCTATACTCACGGAGTCCACACAGGACCTCGGGAGACTGAAGAATACAGTGGACTTGACGTTACGGTGTAACTCGACATGCTTTATGAGAAGAGAATATGAGTTTGGCCAAGAGGCGAGAAATATAGGTCGTATACATAGTTGAGTCCGACCACTGGAGGGACTGTTTGTGCCCGTGCGCGTAGTATGGTCGGGCTTGCGATCACTCATCCGCTGCTTGACTGGCCCGCCACACTTTCAGGTCTGCCAGGGGTGCTCGCACAACTACACAACCACAGCTCTTGTAGCAGTATCGACACTCACCCGTAATCAGCCCCGCGTGCCGTTCGCGGTCAGAGCACGTGCCTTCGTGCGACGACGCTCTAGCAGGTGGACTATTTTTTGTACTATCGTCTCCTTTCCGCTAATGTTGAGCACGTGTGCATCACTAATCACGTGAATCACTGTCCTCTTGGTGTACCGAGAGGGTCGCAGCGTACAGTTTTGCACTGTGTTGTTGGGCCGGCTTCTCTACTCACTGTTTTGCGCGACTTGGCATAGATTGCTCACAGACCTACATTTCTTCTCTTCGCATGACCACATCGTCACGTCACTCCGTACCTCTTCGCAGCCACAGTTCTTGGGGATGCGATGTATATGTGACAGACTTGATCCATATCATCTTTTTTGTGTTCATATCTCTCGGAGAGTACTCGCTGATGCTTTTTCCTTCTCGCCCCCTTCTCCCCCCGGCCTACACCCATGCGAAGGAACTTGCCACACGTCGTGTTGAGTTGGCTTTTTGGCTGTCGAAAGAGCGCTGGTCGGGTGGATCATGTTTTAGCTATATAGTGGAGATGATCGTAGCGTCATTTATTATGTTATTCTTTACTTCACTATTGCAGTTTTTCTCTACTGGCAGTTTTACCATAAAGTGGAGATACTGTTGAAGTCTGGGAGTTTGATTGTATTTTATTGTTAGCGCGGTGTGAGCGGTTTTCCGCGCTTTTTTTCCTATTTGAATTTTTGGGATGATGATCTTGTCGGATTTGATTCATGTCATTTCAGCTGTAAGGTTATTAATATAGAATTTTTGCTTTGTATTTGTAACAGTGTTTTTATTATTACTGATGTAGAGTGACTATCAGTATTTGTTCCGCTATCTGTATATAGTGACTTATCTATAATATATACATCGTATATTAACTTATTGCTATATCATCAATTGGAGTCTAGTAGAGTCTTAGATAACTCCGTATTTAATTATTATTCAATACGTGTAGCTACTTAATACTATATATATATATATATCTCCACTACTTACTTTATCGTTTTTATCAGCCTCTCGTCTATACCATAGTCACTATTTTCCCTATGCACTATATTATCGATACACTTAAGTGCACGCGCTTACTCTATATATACGTGGGCATATACGTAGCTTATCTACCTTATATGTTCCATTTAGCTACTTATGCCTCGTATAAATTACTTTATATTACAATATAATATTAGAGAGACACTTTCTTTCTCCTATATGTCCTTATCGTATATCGTGGACCTACACGTTGTGCCGTATATACTATATATAATTTAGTTTCCCCTATAACTCCATTCATCACTTTTAGCTTGAGGTTTATCTAAAATTACTATATATATTATATATATAATCACACTTACCGCACCCTGCTGCGCTATATATATTATATATCCCATATCCATAATATATATATATATTACTGGAACTTCAGCATGGCCCCTACTGAAGTATACCTGACTATTCACTCCTAGATCGCATAATTATATAGCCGCGTTAGTCTTCATATACCCTCACTACCCATACACCTCTACATACTTTTAGAGGCTACAACCACCTGGTCACTATAATAATTCACTTATTCTTAGCCGTCATCACTCCTTAGCTACGTTACCTTACGTTAGTTTATGTACTAATATCCTGACGCCTCCGTGAATTTATCTTATCTTTTCCGCCGTCACGGACCTATACTTCTAATTCTCTCTCACTTTCGCACATATACTTCCGCGCTAATATATAATCACCTACCACTACGCGTGAGTTTCATTCCTATTTATATAACGCCTTATCCTGATAGAGCATATATATATTTATATTACTGGAAATTTCAACAAAGTATTGGGTGATGTAACTCATTTTTTCTACCTTCAAAAATTTAAATTACCTCCCTATATAATATTCTTAGCCGAGCACTATTCTTAATTTCGTCGATTGTTAATCTATTTAGGACGTCACGTCATAGCTAACGTATAATAGTATATATTATCAATAATTCTCCATTTATCCACTGGAGTATTTTCAATTCACATACCTAGTGAGTACATTAGGTAACTGCTGCTCCCTAATAGTAATCCTTCCTGATCTTAGATAGTACGGATCAGGAGTACTGTTATTTTTGTATATATGATATATTATCTTTATAGCCGCCTTATAGCAGTAACTATTCTCGCACTTCTAGAGCCTTCGCCTCTACCTACGCTTCGCTACTATCGCTTAGTCGCTATCTTTCGTTTCGCCTTCGCTAGTATTGACTTATTACTCACCGTATAAGCTGGTACTTTCCCTTGCGTACCATGGTGCACTATATACTCCTCAGTCTGGTCAATTATCGATCTTCCTCAGAGAGCCGCTGGTTCTTACTCACTCATATATTATCGTAGTACATATTGACATTATCACGCTAACTATATCCTATAATACGTACTCACGTCCCTATTATATATCCATCTCACTGACCGGAGTGTGTGAAAGACCAATACGTTTTTGTGTTTACGCTCTTATGTTTTTTTTTTTTAAACGAACAACCGTTTTTTTTTTAAAAAAACTGGTTTTTTTTCTTCTTGCTTTTTTTTCTAATATCCATATATCCAGTGACTGCGGGGCATCATTCCTTTATACCAACTCTTCCTTATAGGGGCGAGTGACATGTCGTGCTCTACTCTACTATGTCACCTACCATTATCTCACTCCTTAGTTATAGTACATATTGTATAATGTGATGTTGTTAAATTAATACCAACATTTGTAGAGAGACCACACGAAGCTTCTATCGGACCTATAATTATTATAGATATTATAAAATAATACATCCTACAATTGTCTTTTCTGCAACCTACGGACCGCCTGGGCGGGAACTTCTAATTTGTGGATTGGCTCCTTTTTCTCCATTTTTCTTGGGACCATGCGTTTTATTTTTCGTTCTTTCACTGTATTTCCCCATCCCTCTCGGTACTCCCTCCACCTGTCCCTTTTCGTGTCATGTTATCTTTTCTCGCATGTTTTCTCTCTTCTTGTACTAGATGCATCAAGTCTCCTTGGTCAACATACTACCCCGCGAGATTTTTATAATTGAGTAGCGGCTCTCACACAGTGTATATATATACATATTATTTATAGCTATTTACTTTTCTTCATCTTATCTTTATTCATATTATATAATATAGTATATAGTATATTCTATATATATAGTTACTTACTACTTCTCTTCATCTATATCTATATATTCATTATACTTCTCTCTTCTTCTCTACTTACATATCGCTCACACGCCTAGTGTGGCTACCCTCCCTCGTTGCCAGGTCTACGGACGCGTATTTGTATGTATTAATAAGATGGTAATAAAAGGTGGTGTTGGGAGAGGATCAGGAAGAATATTGCAGATGTGAGGCGAGACCTAGGCTTGATGGTGATTTCTGTAGGGCGCGAAGAGTGTATGTTGGCTAGTAAGATAATATAAGTATATTTTAAACAAGACGGTAATCACATGTACAGCTCATTATCCACTATAGGAGTCTGGCCCTGTACGTGTAGAGATGGTATATCGATGTCAATATTAAGATATTGACACTCTTGCACTCTTCTCGATCGCTTGTTCGAGGTCAGGTAGATAATGATTTTCACAGGTGTCAGTGATTTGGATGTAACATCAAAGTGGGGGGTTTTATTGATGCATGGCTGGTTGTCTGATTCACATGGCTCAGCTGATAACCTATGTTGTTCATGCTTCATAAACCGCCGTCATTCAACGTTTATCTGGAATCTGACTTGGTGGAGGAGGAAGAGGGTGATAGGAGCGAGAGGGATACGACTGGCGCGCTATAAGATAGAAGAGTGAGAAGTGTTTAGCTGACACACAGGTAGATAAGGAGATTACAATGTGTATCAGCAAGTAAAGATAGTCAGGTACATCACTCACTGTTGAACTTGTTGATAACACGTGTGACACGTTGTAATAAATCTGGAGCAGCACAAATGACGGAAGACAGATTCATTCAGTCAGTCGCCATATACTAGAAGTATGTGGGTGTGTGGCACTTATAAGTAGGACGACGATACACGACCGCAGGGAGATAGATAAGAGTGAGTAGGCTAGGACATTCTCCCGAAGAGGATGATCCAAGAGGTTAAATTAAAAAAAAGAAAGCGTGGTTGAATGTACCGGAGCAGACTGAACTGCAATATAAGCTCAGCTCAGAGAGGAGAGAGTAACTTATAATTCATGATACCAGTCGACGCACAGAAAACCATAGGCATGATGCCATCAAAAGATGCATACACGCTTAAGAGCAACACAAGATACGAGGATATCCTACATATCTGAACAACGCTTTGGATAGGAGGACTGATCATGGGGACATATATCTACTAAGGAAATAGGAAGCATCTTCATGGAAAGGAAGCGAGAACGGTTAAGAAATAGAATAAGGGAACTGGTCAAGTATATGATGAGGGTGATAATGAACTGCGTGTGGTGGGTTTGATGGTATAAATAAGAAAGGAAAGGTATTTTGGGGATAGAGGTTTCATTAAGTCACACGTAAGGAAGGTAAATGGTAGAGATGAGAAAGTTGAATGAAATTGCGTAAATTCATGCAGGTATAGTGAAACTTTAATTGGTGAATAGATACAGAAACGGAGGCTAAAGAGGTGATTGATTTGAAGTAATTTGAAAGTTGTGTAAATTAACACGCGTTTAGGGTGGACTGTGGTATAGTTTCTGAGGATTTGTGAGTGAGAGTCAGTAAATAGGTACCTTATATAAGGGTAGGGAGATAGGGAACTGTAGAAATTATATTATTATTAATTTTTATGAATTTAATTCTGAGTGTTGTAAGGAAGATATATGCTGGTGTTTTGGTCGTCATAAGCAGTGCGTCCGAGTTAATCTTCTCAAAGACTTGATATGGTGAAGTAACAAGTGCGTTTAGGGAGTAGTAGAGGATGTTGGATTCAAATCTTTACATTAATGTATATATTGATAGAGATATGAAGAGAGAGGAAGAAATAAATTGTATTTGGTTTTACTGGAATTTGCAACAGGTGGTATTCATAGGGTATTAATAGAGTCGAAGGTCTATGGTCAGGTGTTTAGTGACTATATAGTTGTGGGTTCAGGCTTCTGATTAGGATCAACTGTATGTATATATATCCGATATAGGAGGATGTGTGATAGGAAATAACATGGTGTCAAAAGTGATTTGGTTTAAGTCATTTAAATAGCAAGTGGTATGGCTAGGGTGATGTTTAATTGTCTATACTTGGCTAATATCAATTTTTGTATTACTGGATGGGGTTTATTGAACAAGAAATTGAAGGTATATGTGGCTCGTGACACAGGAAATGGTGTTTAGTAAATGTATCGTGAGATTCAGGAGTGGAGGGTTGGCGGGTGTACCTACTTATGCACCATATTATATTTGCGGGATGGGTAGGTTTGATTTTAGGTGTTGGGCCGAATCATGTAGAGAGTTGGAGAGGACTGGGCTTAGAGACGATTATGGCTAGGGTTGTGGTGGTCAAGAGCGAGGGCTTATTGGGATAAGTGGAGAAGGCTGTGAGAGGTAAGAGTATCATGGTTAGAGGTCTGGGTGCTGTGGGTGGAGGACAGTCATTTTCTAGTGTTAAATTATGCTTAGTTAGTCGCTAGGTGAGCAGCTGGATATCAGTGCTGAGTTAACAAGTTGACTGGTAGAATTTAGTGTTGTATGATTTGAGAGAAGCGCGATATATTTCAGGGCAGTTGAGGTAGGAGTTTGTGAATGAGCAGAAGGTGGATCTGGTATTGCTAGTGAGAACGTCTCTGTTTTTGCTGATTGTATATATGGAGATTTCTTATTAAGTTCTGGATAGTGGCAGCTTCAGGGTATCTCTTACATGACGGTACTAGATAGTGTCTGACGCGATGTTTAGTATTATCTGTTATATATGTACGCTATACTTATGTGTCCTGGATATAGTAAGAGTAATGTCACACTCTACCTAACGTTCTTAACCTGTTCTACCTAAGATGGACATTCTTAGGGGCAACCTGCTAGTGTGTGAGGATTCTAGAAATTTCGAGGGTTAATTATGAGGTATTATCAGATACATATGTAGTAGTTATGGTGTGTGTGAAGTAAAGGATGGGTAAAACTGAGAAGAATAGGGATGTGGAAAGATATGTGTGAAGGTTTTGGTTCATTTGGGTCTGTGAGGAGGATGTAATGTATATAGTACGGTTTATGTAAGTTGTCAGATGGTACTTATGTGGGGGAGTGTGGTTGAAAACCGACCGGCCCGTGCGAGGGAGATCGATAGAGTATAAAAATTGGATGTGGATGATCCTAGTATTGTATCGGATATAGGTATTCGAATGTCTCTATAGGACAGAAAGAAGTGATTGGAGCGAAGTAGATCGGGATAGTTAAGAGGACTTAGGTCTGATCAATAGACGAGCAGATTGAGACGGAGTTGCATTGTGTGATGTGGGCTATGGGTTGTTTGGGTACCGCTGAGCGATATGGAATTCATATCGTGAGTTAGATAGCTCTTACATCTTGTACAGTTTGGTTACTCAATTAAGTTAGTTTGTCCGTCGTTGATGTCATATAGTTCGTTCGTGTATTGTGAAGGTGCTAATATAGTAGTTGTTAGTAATTTATTTGGTCTCTGTTTATCTGTTTAGCCGATTGAGTTATTTCACTTACTTATAAATTAATGGTAATCAGTAGGGGGGGGGGGTAGTTAAGTTACTTGCTTAGGGCTTTCTTTATATCGAATCTTTATTGGTCATTTTATTCATTCACTGCTTATTAATTACTATATTGCTGTAAATGCTTGTTACCTGTAAACCTTAACCAATAGTTCTTTATAGGTAGTAGACGAAAAAGTATTATATTATTGATATAGATGAGTAATATATATTATTATATATATAATATATATATATAATATAGATGAAATTAATTTTTAGTATTATTTATAATATAATATATCTATATAATTGAGGTTCTTCGATATGTTCACATTACTTTCAGTTTTATAATGGAACGGTGGTTAGATGTAATTTAGTTTTTTTTATTGATTAGCTCTTGAGTTGAGGGTCTTATTAATTTCTATATTTCGTTATATTATTAATAGTATATATTAGGTTGAAGTTGAAGTATGGGGGTGTATGAACTAGTATTATTGATATTAGAGTTGAATGCAGAGAATGCATGTGAAACTCGCTAATAATTGTAGATTAGATTTTTTCTCCTATGATGCCACTTAAGTATAGATAACTTTATTAAGTACTAATTCTTCGAGCATCACTTTACTATTATTGTTATAGCCGTTTAGTTTTGATTAAATAATTGGTTATTTTTGGACCTAGTTGTAATTATATTTACAATGCTAATATATCTCTTACGCGTCTAAATAAGAGTATCGTTGAATATTATTTCATGAAAAATCAACGTAATTTGAGAACTAGAACTAAAAAACAAACTAAAGAGAATTAATTGGGGTGTGCCATTGAGTTTTTTTTTTAAAAAAACGTGTTTTTTAAAAAAAATACGAATGATTTTTTTTTTAAATCCCAACCCTATAAAAGCTATATAATTATTTATTTTTTCTTTATTATTAACATTTTTAATAATATATATATATATAGTAATAGTAATATAAATATAATATAGCTAATTTAAATACTGATATAATATATTATATATATTTATATTGATGTATTATTATAATATATATATAATATATATATATACTATATATATCTATATATCTTTATATTTTTTGTCTGGATGATCAAGGTTTAGTTCTACTGATATGTGTGGTATAATGGATATGTGTGTAGTAATATCGTTTTTGCGATTTTATATAGTATAGTTATATATTAGGATGTATTAAGTAGATCTGAAATTAAACATCAGGGTGTTAGTGGTAGGTATGTTATAATTGCTAATAATTAATATTTGGTAAAATCTATGAAAATGGGATATTACTTGTATGAAAATTTTTATGTTCCTATAGCATCGTCAGTATTTAAGTGTTATATTTTTATTCTAATTATTCTTGTGATAGTTGTCCCATTTTTGGAGTGGAGTGGGGATACTGCTGCATTTTTTGTGTTTATTGTATTGCCTGTAATATTGGATGAGATTTTGAGTTGTCGGATGTTTAAATAATAATAGAGGCACGAATTTTATTAAGAGATGGGATTGCAAGGTTCCTTTTGAGCGACTTGTATTGTGTTACTACTGGTGTATAAGTTGTTTTCAATTCGCTTATAATAAGGATGGTCACTTTATTCTGGTGTGCAGCTTATAGAATATCGTCTCATTGGAGGGCTGCGTTATAACATAAGTTTAGAATGCGGTCGTTCTTCTAATCTCCAACTACTTTGTACCATGTGCTGAGATTGTTCTATTAGGACCATTGGTACGATTTGTTGTAAGTATTTGGTCCAGAGAATTTGATGCTATGATTTTTTTTTATGCTAGTGCCAATTATGTTGCCCCTTTTTCTCATGCGCGAGACTGGAGAATTCTTATGTAGATAAGTGGAGCTTTCATTTGTGGTTCTTATGTTTTGTATGTTTTATATTGAGGGTTTGCTCATGATCATTGTGTATGAGGGAGTTATTATATTATAGACGTTGTTATTAAGTTGGGTGGTAGGTTGACTGGTTGAGCGTATATCTATAGGATAGAGATTATTATTTATCTCTATATATTTTCTTTACCTATATTATTTATAATTACTTAGTGATGTTAGTATATATTGTTTGTTGTATTTATAGTGTGTCTTAGGATGTTATTAGAGCCTAGAGATGCTATTAATACTGAGTTAATTATGAGTGGTAATTATAAGCTTAATTGATGAATGATATTGTAACTATCGTATTTATTAATTATACTAGAAGGAGGAGGTTAATAGTTAAGTTTTGAGTTAGGTGATTAGGTAATGACTTGATATTATACATGTGATATGGCTCATGTAGTTTCAGTCATCGAATGCATCATCATTAAATAATAATATATTTCCCAAGATCTAGAGGTGTAGGGGACGTTAAACATTATGCGCCAAGGTAAGAAGAAATATAGGGTAGTGGAAAATTTAAATTGTGAATTTCATTATATAGTATGTAATGAGGAAGTGTATCGCCAGTGATCTAGTACCTTTTTGCAGTCGCTCTGTTGGATGACCATATAGTTTATTGCGCAACTTCTTTTGTACAATCAGAACTTTTCTATATCCCTAGAGCTTCACTGCGTCTGCCGTAAATCTTTTTATTAGAGCGACGAGATCACTCGCTTAATGACGGCGTTGCTATCGGCGAGAGTTTTTGGTATTGTTTCATGGCCTTTGCGTCGTAGTGTGGTCGCACATAACCTATGTAGCCCATCACAAAACCTGACACGTTTGCTTTATATTTGGTCAGTACTCTCTAGTCTTAGGATTGTCACAGCATCGTCGATTGTCTTCACAGATTGCTATCCAAGAAACGTTGATCATTTTTTTCTTACTCCAAGGAGGTATACTTATGGCCCGAAAGACTGTACAAAGCTTCTAGGTTCGCATCTTTCTTACGTCCCGCCAGCTGGTCATATATTTTCCGCACACGCGCGTTACACTTTATATTGCGATCCAGTGTTCGTTGGTACTAATCTAAATGTCGTCGAAGCTATTCTTTTCTATTTCTTGGGAAGCATTCTTTTATTCTTAATGATATCGGGAAGTCCATCCTCAACTGTTACTTTTAATGATTCTTCTATGCATTTCTATTGATATTTCGCCATTTCACGTACTCACATAACTCTCTTACAGTATTTTTGGTCGATTTTTTTTTGTCTTGTGGGTTGAAAAACGCATCCAACTTCATTTAATATTAAGAGGACGTTCTCAGATACGGTTCGCGCTGTCTCTTCCATCTCGAAATGACCATACTTAAATATCTTTTAGACATGGTCACTAGAGCCTCTGCGTTCTCCTGCGTATAAAATTTGTTCCATTGAGAGTTTTAGTGGTGTATGTTCCTGTATTTATTCATATGTTATATACTTTGGTAATTTACCAATGTAATTCTAGCAGTCCTATTACAATTCTCTTTACATATTAGGTTCTGTTCCAGAGTTTTTAAAACTAATTTTGTAATATATGAATTACTTATTTTCTTATATTCATCTTACTATATATTCCTTTATGGCCCAACACAGCTCTATCCATCAACTTATTCATATAACCTATATCAGATGTGAAGTTACTATTGTCTTCGTCTTTTACATCTTTCGATTCTAATCTATATTATTATTTTTTCTTAACACTTCCGTCCTTTCTTAACTCAAATACCATTTTTTTGTTGAGTTATTTCTTTTATTTTATCTTTATTTTACTTATTTTATATTAAATTCATGTTTTAAAATATTCCACTTTTCACCTTTTGTCTAGTTTTCCTCTTTATTCCTCATTAACCATTTTTATTGTCCATGCAATATAATCAGAATTATTAATAATTATTATTGGATATTTATCTTCTATTTATTTATATATCTAACATGTTTTCTCATTCTCATTCATGCCTTCTCTTACATACTATATTAGAAATTAAAATTTGAAATAAACAAGCTAAGTAATATGTAGACCACATATTTATGGGCCTAATCAAGAACTGTCACCAGTCAGCCAACAGAACGCAATCAACTCAAACAACTAAATGTCTCATTAAGCAAAATCCACATAGCACCTTAAGGACTTTGTCTAATCACTTCTAATATACAGAAATACCATATATAGTTACCTAAAACATGCTCATAGCCAAAGTCTAACAATAGCAACTCCTATGAAGGCTTGTCAAAACATATTTATATCAACAAAGTACTATATGAATCTAAATAAATATAAATAAACTAAAAAACTATGTTCCTTCAGATTCTTTACTATGTCTAACTATATCATAACTAAACAGCTAATTATAATTTTAACTTAATAAGGAACATGCCATTAAACCTTAATATCATAATAAACTAGAACCGGACGGCCTAAATTATAGCTTATTCGAAATAATATAGAGGCCTTAGCATTTGTTATGAGTCTCTGGGGATTTTGATAGCAAAAGCATACCTATTTAAATTAGCGGAGCCCCGTCTTTCTTGTCGAATATTCGTTGGCTATTATTGTTCGAGGCTTGGCATCTAACCTGGCTGTTTTGGCTAATCTCGAATTACCATACAGTCAACAGACGACACTAATTCCGCTGAGGAGGCAGATAGCTTGTCTTATATCAATGGATGCGAGCATTGCTTTTCTTCTTAGTTTTTCTTAGATTGCTTTTGGTTATGGCCCTGGTTTGGCTCTATGTGTACTCGAATCTCGTGCTGCTGAGTTTGAGGCTTGTAATAAATATTACATAAACCTTAAATATTTTTATGTAATTATAAAGATATGATGTTTTGAAAATATATGAATTCGGAAATAAATTTCAAATAGTTCTGAAGTGCAGTTTTTTTTTTATGAAACTCTTGAAGGAATGTGGAAGTACAATATTGTTTCGGCCATTTCTATAATGATATAGTCATTGTTCCTAAACGACGTTTTCACTATTAAGCCTCTCCTATAGCATCTTTACGCTTCTATATCCAACAAGATAAATTCATTTCTTATTGTGACTAGCGAGCGATTATAAACACTCTCAAGTTAGGATATTCTAATATTAGTTATTTTCTTTAAATTATAATGCAGGCGCGCATACTATGTTGTGCTACTACTGCTTAAAGTAATTTAGGCCTCTATATACAATTATAGTCATATTTATAAAATCAGATTTACTTTATTACATTATTATATTACTTTTCTCTATGTAAAACACATTGCGATTTATTAATGGCCCAGCATCTATTAATTATTCATTTATTCTTTGCTTCTTTAAACACTGATTAGCAGACTTTTCAAATTATTTGACTAAAGAAATCACACCTAAATCTTTTTCTTGGTCCAACAGACTCAGCCAATCCCCATTCATAGGAAATTATTTAAATTTTATTCAAGAAAACTACAGGTAAATAATTTCTTAGTTATTAATTATTACAAGAATTACATAATTGCAATCTATTATCTGCCTCATCTATACCCAAGAAGTTTATCAAGACTTAATTTATAGAATCTTTTACTATTCCTTTACTATTTTACCTTAACTAATGAGGTGCCACTTATTGGTAATCATTACTGCAATATCATTAGTATACAGTTGCATTTATTAATTTGTTGGTCCTGGTGTATACTTAAAGTGATGGTTATATATACTTATGGGTAGTATGTTTGAATTCAAGTTAGTGGTGCCTACCGCAGGCTCTGTAGAGGCCACTGTGGGATGTCAGGTATTTTTTTTTTATTCATTGTACCACTCTTTTCACTATTATCCACTATGTTATGATATTTGAGCATATCTTAGATTTGTTCACGAGCGTGATTTCTATTCCATAACCACCATTTTAATCGCGAACGCTTGTATGGACGCTGCTATCTGGGTCACTCGTATATTCACAATTGCAATAACTGGTCATTTTCTGCGCTATGTAGGGCTGGAACACTTATCAAAGCGGTTATAAGCTAAAAGTCTAAAATATATATGGTAGCTCAATATCTGGATCTCTTCCGTTCATGCGAGTCCAGTTTGAGTATGTCTCTTATTGAGAAATTTCTAAAGGTTTATGTAACTGACTATACCGATCTCTGGAGGCTCACTTATCTTTGAACAGGTTGCGTCTCTGTGGTGTTGGGTATATTCGTTCCTCTCATATAGTTATTCAATATTATCTCTTGTTGTATGCGATCGTATAATTTGTCTCTATATGTACTGTCTTTCTCATGTCATACTTAGTTGGCCGAGGTATAGCCTTTATATCGACGCACTTTGAAGTGATCGATTTATTATGGTTAACTGTACACGTAATTGGAATTACCCAATTATCTTTCTTACTAACCTTTTCATAATAAGACGAGGCGAGCGAGCTGATGAGTGTATCTATTTTGGGGTTTTCCAGTGCACTTCTGGGTACGCGGATTTCACCAAGGTTAGATGGAGGCTTTCTCTATTTAGAAAGTCAACATTACACGTACTTGTGTGTCTTGTTGCATTCTGGTACTGGTACTCTGCCTTGTCGAGGAGATCCGTAGAGCGCGTTACTTAGGGTATTCATCAGGCGGCCTACGAGCTTACGCTGATTGGCATCGAGATATGTGGTCTCTATTGAAACGTTTCTAATATCTTGTATTTGTAGGTTTTTTGAATTAAGTATGGGTCAAATGTCTCAAAGTGTCGTGCATAAGTTTAGTTACTTTGTTACAGGCATCAATATCTCGGAATGTAAGCTTCGATTGATGTCTCTTCCTACATAATTTATCAGTAGTCTTTTCTTTCTTCGCGGTATTACAATGCTCGTAAGCAAATATAAGCATTTTGCACAATGGATTTCGACTTACTCAAAGAGTGTGAGCACGAGGTAGAGGGTTGAAGTTTAGCTTTTAGAAGTGAGCAGGACTATAGAAGTTCATCTAGGTGTGTCTTAGTTAATATGAATTGTTTATTGAGACTATTGATAATTGATGATATAACTGTACTCCATTCACATTTAGCGCGAGTCTAAGGGTATGAGCGTCGATCCTTGATTAGTTAATTTAATAAGTCAAGTCATTAATACAGATTGAATATTGCTGTTTAACAAGATAGTTTATAGTCGTCTTTTTCGCACGGCTTAGCCTAGGCGGTCGCTTAGCTGGTAGTCGGGCTTTCGTAGGTTGTTGGGTTGTTACGTTTAGATTCTTCATATTTGTGAGTAGTGAGATTTGTTATTTTTGTATACTGTGTTCTTCATATATTATTTGTGTTGGATCATGGCTTGGCACCTGGAGGGAATTATTCTTCGTATTTTTTTATTGTGGGGTGCGTTGGGATTGAGTATTTTTTTTGTAGTATTTAGGTTGTTTTAGTTGGTTTAGCGTTTTGCAGTGTTTTATGGTGCGCTGTTTATGCTCGCTTCTACGGCAGGTTGGTTACGAGCTCATTGACCCGATTTTCTTACCGTGCTTGCTCGGACTGCCAGTTCTATCCTTTGACTTTCTTGCTAATTGACCTAGTTAGCCGCCGCCTCTTATCGCCACTTTTATTCCTCCCTCACAGTTCCTAACTCACATTTTCTTTTACGTGTTTTCCTCACGCACTGCTCCGCAGTTACGCACGCCAGCTACGTTCTGATATCTTTATATCATATATTATACGTATCTCATCTATTCTCTTCGTTCTCTTATATCTATCTTTATCTCTATCTCTTACTCTATATCTATTTCCTTCTTATCTTTTTTCATATCCCTATTTCTCATTTTCCCTCCATTACTCAATGCTGCTAGACCTATCTATTGCCCTCGCTAGCTTCCTTTCGCTAGCCGCTTATTCTGTACTGGCTCCTCTCATGGTCTTTGTTTTCTAGTCTTGGTTCCGCACACAGGACCTCCCTCTTGCCCCTTTTTTCCGTTTTTCTTTCCTTTTTTTCGCGGATTTCTTGCATGCAGTCGGTTTCATTCCGCTAGCTTCTCTTTCACGTCCTGCCTGCCCTCCTTCCTGCCCGTCCCTCAGCTGCATTTTGCCGAGTGGGCCTCCCGCCCATGCAGCGCCAGCGACCGCGCCTTTGCGTTTCGGACATGTGCCTTTTTGCGTTTGCGCGCCACTTCACCCCATGTGGCGCTTTGCCTTTGCGCTCCTCCACTTTTTTACCGCGCGCCACCGCGCACCTTTGCGCTCTCTTACCCACTTTGCGTTTGCGCTCTATCTCCCACTTTGCGTTTGCGCTCTGTCTCTATTTCATTTATCTTCTTTCTTTAATATCTCTATTCTTCTATCTATTCTATTTCTTTTTCATTACTTTCGGCAAAACTCTCTTACCCAAAGACTAACTTCCAACAATCATTTCTTTCTTTTTTCTCTCTATACCTGATCACTATCACATCCTCTATCACGTCTCATCATACTCATCACTACTCATATACTCCTCTTCCATTACTTCATCCTAGTCACTGTCCTACTGTATCTCCGTATCATACTACTACTTTACTTATTCTCATACTCACTCCTACTCATCTATCATATATACTACTATCTCATACTATATCCATCCTCTGTACCTCTTTCTTATCTTCTTCTTCTTATCTTTCTTATCATTCTTCTTATTCTTCTTCTCTTATTATTTCCTTATTATCTTATTCTTTATTCTACTCATTCTCTTATTATTATATACTTTTATTCTTTCTTCTTCTAGCCCTTTCTCATTATTGGTTCCTTGTGTCTACCTTTTTGTGCTTTTGAGTTTCCTTGGGCACTACGCATCGCCTACGTGCTTCAGGCAACCGCCTGCCATGGTGACGTCGTCGACCCACCCGCCCCGCCGCCCGCGTTACTTTTCACTTCTTGCGTGTGTGCTGTCTGTCCTTCCGCCTGACCGTCCGCCGTGATTGGCGTCCTTTGGGGTCTGTCCAGGCCGCGGCAGCAATCTTGAGCATCGAGTGCTTCCCATGGCCGCTTGGCGCTCCTTCACTTCCGCTTTGCCTTTCCTCACTGCTTGACGTCTATTCTACCGCTATTTTTTATTTGCCTTTTCATTTCTTTTCCTTTAACTTCCAGCCTTCCCATGTTTCACATATTTTCTTTCTATCATCCAGGCTTTTTTAGTTTTGTACCTTTCTTTAGACACCTCCTTCTTGCCCCCGGACTGTGTACTGCCTGCCGGAGTGTCAGCGGGCCCGGCGCTGCTTCCCCGCCAGTGCCCTCCCAGCAACTCTCAGCCCCATTCTCAGTCTACTGTTCGCACTCTTTACCTTAGACGGAGCTCTTGCGTTGCTTTATCGTGGTTTTCTTTTCAGTACTGTTACTATCCGTTTGTGTCACCCCAGCAGTGTTACCCCCGCATACCCTCCATACCCACATTTTCGCATTTGGCCCATCCAGTTTCATTGTCCTTTATATCACTTTCTCACATCACCTTTTTTGTTTCTCGTTTGCTCACCTGCACTGGCCTATTCACCTTGTAGTCTCCGTTCTTTGTCGATTTCTGTCCTCCTGCACTCTGACTTTCTACTCTCCCGAGCCGTGACCGCGTCTTGCTTGTCCACTCTGCTCCACACCATTTTGCCAGCTGCTTTTACCATTATCGTCAGTCAGTTAATGCGGCCCACCCGCCGCCCATGGACGGGCCGGCAGTTTTCTGGGATGCCGGTTCCTGGCTTCCTTTGAATCTTGCCGAGCGCGCGGCGCGTGCGAGCCGACTCTTTTTCCTGTGAGCGTTATCTGTTTTCGACCCGCCCAGTCTACGCCCCATATTACGGCATATTCGTCTCATTTGGCCTTGAGCTAGGTCAGTCACTAATCACTGCCTATAACGTATCTGCACCCTTTCCCTCACTCTAGGCCCATCCATTCCACCTCTATTCAGGTTGTCTGATTTCCTACGGTGCTCCATTTCTGTGCACAGCTTCGGTGCCTGCTCCGCGTCACGGGTGTCGGCGGGACGCAGCCACGGCCACCGCTGCGACGATGGTGGTTGCGTGCCTAGGTGGACGCCAATTCGTGACCTAGCGTTCTCCGCCCACTCTCACGCTGACCATCTGCTTGCGCACATCTGCCCTTACCTAAACTTACCATGCGTTTGCCTTCCCTTCAACATCTTGGCTCTCCTTTTCCTGTTCCTCGCTGGCTATAGTGTCAGATTGATTTCTAGAACTTCCCAGCCCGGCCATTGTGGCTGCCCCAAGCCGCCATCAACTGCTGTTGCCTATAGGGACGGTTGGAACAAGCTTACAACCACAAGTGTTACTCGCTGCACTCCAATTCCGTTCATAAAAAGATCTGTGTAAGAAACCTGATGGTCGAATCAACTAATACAACATTTGTATGAGCAAACCTTGTTCTTCCAGTATTAATAAGTGAATAAGGGTAATTGCGGTATCGAAATAATGGCGCCTATTGCTGTTAGGCTTGATATGTTGCAAGGAGAGAAGAATGAGTAAGGCGGGTCCTATTGCTAATTTCTTCCCTCAAGGACAAGATGGGGAAATGCAACGAAGGTGGAAAAATTTAACTATGCCAAAAAACTTAGTCAACTACTTGCAACCAAAGGTAACAAAGGGAAAGAAAATGGCTTTGAACCGAGGTTCAGCAGTCTTTTTGATTGATTTTGATTTGCTTATGCAACAGCTGCTCTTCACTTAAATCGGAGTGGTCGTAGGTAATAGAAAAGTACCAGCTTCAAGAGCAGGAATACTGAAAGAAAATAAAGTGTAATATTGCTCAGGCCTTACTCGTCCATATTAAAGTACTGAAGGTGATACTGAGTCTGAAAGTAACCCATTTATGGTGAGATTTATTTTTATAATTTGGAACAAACTTTAGGCATCTCTTGTATATATATTATATATACTATATATATATATATATATTATATATAATTATATATTATATAATATATATATATATTATTATTATATATATTATATATATATTTATATATATATTATTAACTATAATATATATACATTTAATATTTACAACATATTTCACAATTCACTGACATAATGTTCAAATGAAACTTAAAAAAGATTTGAGTTTCTTGATACATTTCTAAATATTTCCGGAACTGAAGGGTCCATATATCAAGCAGACAGGGGAAGTTGGGACAAATCTTGGATATGTGGCTGCGTAATGTTCACACAGTTTTTACACCCCCCCCTCTCACTGAAACCTGTTTCGTGTGAAACCAGAGGTCGAGTGGAATTGGTTTTTAAAGTAAATACCCATTACCATCCTCAGCGGCGTGGGGAGGTTGTTTTAGTCAAGGCTTTTGACATTAAGACCAAAGAGGGCACCATCCGCATACCATCAATTTTAAAAATTATCTTATTAAAGGGAATATGACCTATTCAGAATGCAAGAGGAGAGCAGGGAGGAAGAGATCACAGATAATTGATAGATTAAATCTTTCTGCATTTTGTTATATATATTTCATCTTTCAATTAAAATTTAAAAATAATTCATTTTTAAATACTTGCGCTTTATTTTTTATATATTTTTTGCGCTCCTAAATTTGTGCTTTTTAAAAAAATTTAATTTGCGCACATGTGCGCTTTGCGCATGCGGACTAAGTTTTTTGAAAAATTGTGCGCTTTTGCGCTTGCGGACTAAGTTTTCCCACTTTACGCTTTTGCGTTTGCGCTCTAAAGTTTAAAATTTGCGCGCCCACCTCTGTATTTGCACAGGTTTAATTTTACACCCATGTAGGTGTGTCATATATACTCAAGGCTCTGTATCAGTAAATTAATCTTAGAAGTCATATATATATTATATTTATATATTATATATATAAATAATATATTGATATATATATTATTATATACTATATATATATATATATATATATATATTATATAACTTATATAATTATAATATTATATATAATATATATACGGTATATATATATATATATATATATTATATATATATATATATATATATATATATATATATATATATATATATATATATATATATATATATATATATTAGTCGAGGAAGAGTGTTTAATTCTGTAGTGGCAGAGTTGGGATTATCTGTTTTTCCTCTTCTCCTCGCTGGCAGTTTGTGGTGTAGTAGAGGGTTGTAGTTATCTCTTCGTTCCTTTATTGCACAGGTAGTATTGAGGTTGTTCCTTTTGATAGCTCCTCTTATAAACTCTTCATTTTAAGTTGAGGCAGCCTAAGTATTTACGGTACTCGGATTACACCTTCTACTGTTGAAGCCGCCTTCCTCACCAACAGGAAGCTATATGGTTACGCTTTGATTTGTACTTCGAGGCTAATGAACCAGCCATATAAGTCGTTAGAGCTCTTTTTATTATTACCCTTATAGTGGGAGAGTAAAAACAACTTTATTTTTGGTTCTTTTTAAGATTTACATTCAGATTATATTCAAAATTGCTGAACACAAATTATGCGCATTCGATATTTTTACATTTTTTTATTTCATACATAAACGTCTCCTCGAGCTGCAACCGAGTTAGAATTGTCACAAAGAGGAGAGAGAGAGAGAGAGAGAGAGAGAGAGAGAGAGAGAGAGAGAGAGAGAAAGAGAAGCAAAAATAGCGCCAAATCATAGTTTATATGTGTTTACCAAGATACAAGTTATTCACATAAATAAGATATAAAATTCTATAAAATATTACATTACACTAAAATTTACATGATTTAGTACCTATTATGATGTGAAATACATGTAAAGAACGATAAAATAAAACTGCATTTTGCTCCGAAAAAATTGATAGAAATGAGCTAATCCACAAATATGAATCTGAATTCGTTTTCTCTGATTTTGCAGAAAATACAATTTAGGATTAATTATATTTTAAAAGGAACTTTCGAAAGGTTTAAACCTACAATGTTACTTGTATTTGTGGCATTATTATATTGAGAGCACTACATTTCACTTCGCCCCTATAAGTGAAGAGTATTTTTACACTAAATTAATTTTTATGCCCCTCATTCACTGAATATATTATTGAAAACGCTCACTACGAACTGGGTTACGTCTGCACACTAAATATTGTTCTTGCTGTTCAGTAGATGGAGTGACCGTCTTTGAAGGCGAATCAACATCCGATTGAGGAACCATCTGCGAAGACGAATTACCAGACGGTTGAGGCACCATCTGCGAAGGTGAATTACCAGCCGGTTGATTAATCATCTGCGAAGGCGAAGACGAAGGCGAAGGCGAAGGCGAAGGCGAAGGCGAAGGCGAAGGCGAAGAAGTACAGCAGGCTTCAAATGACTGATCGAAATGACATCCGTCCGTAAATCAGGAAGTTGTATCTTGTAGCATCGATCCATCTGTTGAAGAACCTTGAAAGGGAAGAATGAAGTGCGTCCAGACTCTTCCGAATACAATCGACTAAAAGAAGTTCGGCAGGAATGTATGATGAAGCACTGGAGGGATGAGGAGCTCAAAAATCCAGTTGTTTCATGCAAGCCATAAATTCTCTCATGAAGTCGTTGTAAGAACCTCTATTTTTAGGCGCTTGAAGAAGTTCTAAAGGAGAAAGAAGGGTTTTTCCGGTTACTGCTTGAAAAGGAGAGAATCCGGAGTCATCAGGAATGCAACGAAGACTTAGCATGATGACTGGAAGAAAGAGTTACCAGTTTTTTTTCCGCAATATTGATAGCACTCTTCAGCGATCGATGAAATCTTCCGATTGGGCCATTTGCTGAAGGGTGGTAAGCGCTTGTCGGAGTCTGTGAAAACCAATCAAATTTGATAGCTTGGTGAAAAATTATCCTTCAAACTGTGGTCCTCTATCTGAGATTACATAGAGAAGAATTCCAAATCTTGATATATATTGCATAAAGGCAAATATGACAGATTTTGAAGCCGTATTCACTATAGGAATTGCTTCTGTTCACTTAGTGTTCTTTTCGATGCAGGTGAAAAGATATCTGAAGACTAGAGCTGAAGTATCGGTAAAGGAGGATGGAGGTAATGGTCTCACGATGATAATATGAGCTGTTTCAAATCTCTGTGACGGGATTTCCATGGGAGCAATGGGTGGTTTAGTATGGCGTTGAATTTTTGATAGTTGGCACTATTGACAGGAGCGAATCAAAATTCTGATGTCATGATCCATGTTAGGAAAGAAATATTTAGAGAAGATGAGACATCTGATAAAACTTATTGAAGATCTATTCACGACAAGGTTTTGGCAAAAAATGATCGCGGAAAAGCTGAAAAAGTATCACACCAGACTTGAAGATTATCTTGTAGAGGTTAAGAATGAAGACGGGAATGAAAAGTGGTAGTTTCTTCATCTGTTGATTGAAGACGAGCGATAGCAGGTAAATTGATGGCATCTACTGTTACCGAGGATATCCGGGAAAAAGCATCAGCTACGATGTTTTCTGCACCTCTAAGGTAGGTCATGGAAGAGGCATATTCTGCTAAGACAGAAAGATGATGTTGTTGTCGATCACTTTTTGCTTGATTCCTACTGTAGAAAGCTGAAACGAAAAGTTTGTGATCAGTACACAAGATGACATTTCTTCCTTCCAACATATGCTTGAAATGAGAAACAAAATAGTAGGCTGCTAAAATTTCACTGTCAAAAGCTGAGTGTTTACGTTGTTGTTCTGATAGCTTTTTGTTATGGAAATCCATAATTAATGGCTGTCCATCAATCATCTGATAAAGGGCTGCTACTATAGAAGTCTGGCAACTATCCGTTGCAAGTTGAAGATGGGTTACATAGAGTAAAGAAGATGAGAGTTGTGGCGACTTTGAAGTTGAATCTTGATTTCAATGAAGGCTTCTTCTTCTTCTTCTTCTCTTCTTCTTCTTCTTCTTCTTCTTCTTCTTCTTCTTCTTCTTCTTCTTCTTCTTCTGTGGTCCACCCAAGAGCCTTTTTTTGGATGGTGTTTTGCTTTTTCTGTTAAAGGAAAGGCGAGTTTTTGCAAAACAAGTGGTGAAAAGGCGATAGTATCCAATCATTCCCAAGAATCTTCTAAGAGCTGCTGAATCTCGAGAAAGAGGGTTCTTGGAAATTTCGGGCGTCTTTTCTGAATGAGGAGAAATTCCATCTGAGGAAATATGATATCCTAAATAGTTGAGAGGTGATTTGAAGAATTCACATTTTTCTAAGGTATTTTAATAGAATTTTCTTGAAGAGGCTTGAAAACGCCCTGAGTTTTTCATCTGTCTGAGTTTGATGAAATTCACCAAGTATCAAGGAGATAATAAAGGAATTGTCGAAAAAAATGGGGTTAAATAATGCGTTAAACTAGGGCCAGCATTTTTCAACCAACGCATTGAATACATAATCAAACGGAGAAAGGAGTTCTAATGCGTCTTTTTAATCCTCCGGCCGTATTAGAATTTGATGGTATGCCCTCAGTCTATTTTGTTGAAGATTGCTAATCCATGTAGATTTGTGAGAGACTTGATGTTGTGGAATGGTAATGCCACTTCTTTAGTTACTTCAATGTCTGTATCGCCACAAGGCTCCAAGTTTCTGGGTTATCTTGGAACGAGATGAGGGGAGAAACACAAGACTCTTAGGAGGTCTGATGATTTATCCTTCAAGAGAGTGTCGAATTCGCTTTTACTGCTAGTTTATTTTCGGAAAGACGGCGAGGTCTTGCAATATTGGAGGAAAATCACCAGTCTATATGTAGTGAACAGTTCTTTTGGATTAAATTTGATGTTCGTCAAGTCAATGGTGAAGTTATAAGGGAAACTCTGAATAAAAGGAGAGAGGAAGTAGTAGATGCTAGAGTTGATTTTAATGTGAGAGAACAGGCTGGAAGTATGAGAGGGTATAATAGAGAAAGAGGATGGATCAATAGGGATTCTCAAACAGGAAATCAGGCTTTTTATAGTGAAAGTGTAATTGAGAGCGGAAAGAACAGATGAATATGAAGAAATATTTGCTCTTTGTGGATATTGGATGTCAGAAGAATGTGATAGGTGAGAAGTGACTAGACCTAGTGGTAGGTAGTATGAATGAAAGAGACAGAAAAGACGTGAAATAAAGACTTGAAATGGAAGCCCCGGTGTCTAAGAGGAAGAGAGTATCTGCGCCGAATATTGAGACATTGATAGTAAGTTGTAAACTGATTATAGCGCAGCAATCAGCTCGCTCTTCTAGTTTTCCGTTGGGATAAGAGAAGAAGATCTAGAATTGGGACAAGATGAGGGCTGCGGCTGTACATTAGATTTGTCAGGCCACTTGCACCATTGCCTGCACGTCCTAGCCTGTTGGGCAAAGGAAATATGAGCACTGCAAAAGTGAGGTCTTTAATTTTGAGTATATGGACACAGTCTCACAGTTGTTTCTATTGCCGGTGTTGTGGTTGTTGCTGCTGCTGCTGCTGCTGCTGCTGCTGCTGCTGATAGTTTGTAGTCGTAGTCGTGCTGTTGAAACTGCCATGACAGGAATGGACGACACTAAAACAGCTAGATCATTGGTAGCTCTCCAAGTTGTTCTAGGGTAAATGCTGTCTGCTAAGCCATAGTCGGTCGAATGTTTGCTGGGAGAGTCTTCAAGAACTGTATCGGAATTATGTCTTCTCCAATTTTCAATTCGGTACTAAAACCAAGAATTTCTCGTAGAATAAGGGAAGGCTTGCCACTGTATGCTTGTTTGGACAAACTCATTGAATAGCTCCGTCTTACAATTCTCCTAGATGATAATAATGACTGCTTTCTTCAGCGGAGTGTTAAGCTTGAGCATCATGGTCTGCAGAGGAGATACGGTCCACGATATCGGTTGGCAACTGGGATAGAGAGCGTGGAAGTACTTCGTTGCCTCCGAAGTAATTTTCACAAGGTGAAACTGGGCCTCCAGGGCACGAAACTACGTCGGCCGACGTCTCGGAAAATGGACATTACTTTTATGTCGAGATAGTGTCCCTTCTTCTGCTGGTGGCTATTGGTTTTCGTCTTCAGAAAACATTTTCTTCTTTAGTAGAGGGTGCTTCTTCTTGAGTCTGGAGGGGTGATCTTCTTCTTGAGTCTTGAGCGGGTGTTCGGACTGCTGGGCTCACCAATTCTGTATTAGAGGAAGAGTTCAATTCTTTAGAGCAAGAGTGTTGGCAGCTATCTCTTCTTTTTCTTCCTCCACTGGAAGGTCTTGTTGGTGCAGTAGAGCTCTTGTAGTGATCTCTTCTTCTTCTTCTTCTTCTTCTTCTTCTTCTTCTTCCTCTTCTTCTTCTTCTTCTTCTAATTCTTCTTCTTCTTCTTACTCCACTGGCAGGTCTTGTTGGTGTAGTAGAGGGCTTGTAGTTATCTCTTCTTCTTCCTCCTCCACTGGCAGGTCTTTTTGGTGTAGTAGAGGGCTTGTAGTTATTTCCTCTTCTTCCTCCTCCATTGGCAGGTCTTGTTGGTGTAGTAGAGGCTTGTAGTTATATCTTCTACTTGTTCCTCAACTGTACAGGTATAGTTGATGTTGTTTTTTGATAGCTCCCTATTGGCTTCGTTTTATAACGTTGAGGACCTAAGTATTACAGTACTCGGATTACACTTTCACAGTTTTAGCCGCTCTTCACCAACATCGTTACGCTTTGATTGGTACTCAGTAATGAACCAGCCATATAAGTCGTTAGATCTCTTTTTATAATTATCTTTATAGTGGGAGAGTAATGGATGGTCGCAAAACGTTTTAGAAGGAAAGAGAAGAAAACAGAAGAGGAATAAGGAATGAGGAGATGCTTGAAAAGATGTGGCTGTCAGAAGTGGTTGGACACAATGATTGGTGGCAGAATGAATCTCGAAGATAGAAAGAGTTTGTAATTGGGACAAGTATATTTGAAGTCAGCTGAAAATTTGATCCTGTTTTTAATAAGTGAATCATATTTTTTTTTCAATAATTAAATCTTTTCAAAAAAATTTAAATCTTGTGGGAAGCTACAAATTGGCTCAACTTTTAATTCTTTGGAAACGTAGTGATTTAATTTTTATAGTTTTACCTTCAATTGTATAATAGAGAACCTGGAAATTGGATGACAACGTCCTTCGCATACTCATTGAAGAGGGTTTTATTATCAATGCCTAAACTGGGACCCCTT